>VMBQ01001404.1:165388-184190 GCA_007657795.1 Dreissena rostriformis | reverse complement strand
TGTCCGGATGATGGTTTGACCGAGTTCAAAACTAGAGCGTGTGGGGTTAACATCTATGCAACTATGTCGAAACAGGAACGGACCATAACTCTGGTTATGGAAAAACAACAAACACAGATATTGAGGTTCACAAAATAAAAATCTGATAAATTAATTAAATTATATATGTTTTATGTTTGCTTGCTCTATCAGACATTTACTGACCGAGGTTAGGATTTACATGGAGAAATCTTTATATCTTTGAATAAAAAATATATTTAGATACTCATCGAATGACTTTTTTTATTGAAGTAAAAAGAAGATTCATATTAATGATTATTTCTGTTGATTAATTAGATATTCTTGTGTATTCAGTTTACAAATCCATTTCATGTGTTTGACTTATATTTTTTTAATTTCGTCATAATTTAATGTATCGTTTCGTATGTTTTCATTTCAAATTTATTTTAACACCACAACGATTATATATAATCTATTTCACCAATAACTGTTTCAATTGAATTTGTCAATACGCATTTGTTACTCAGTTTAGAAGTAAAAAGCCGTGTACCATTATAGAACCTTATACACGATCGATACCAGTGTATGTAGTAAAAATAAACTACAGTTCAAAAGCCGTGAAAAAGTTGACCTTGTATTATTCCACGGATATCTGATCTGGGACCAAACTTTGGAGGGAGGTTTAATTATGGTAGCGGTCTTTTAAAGTTTCTCACCCATCCCATTCAACTATTCAATACAATAATTGCTAATTAATCTTGCTGACCAGCATTTGTGATATTGGCAGATAAAGTATTTAAGATGTTTACTTAATGGGACATGTTCACTCATTTTGTTGTATTGACAAATGTCATTAAAGCATTTTCTAAAAAAAAAATTTGGAAGATTCTTTACTAATTTTAAAATTAATATGATCATTTGCTATGCCGCGATTAAATAAAACCTGTCGGGTTTTATATAGCGTATTTCAAACGCTATATTAGCGGAACGTTTATTTTCCAAACCTTCGGGAAAAAAATGCATTGTGTAATGTCGCTAGTTTCAATATTATGTTTACACTATTGTTCAATTTCGACACTTTTAACTAGCATTTTGCAAATACGCGAACAAGTTCCATTACTATTCATATTCGTGAATAAAGTGTATTGAATATTATATATAAATTTAAAAATATAACAAAATCATAACAATACAACATAGAATTAAAACAGCTTTATAGTAGTTTACATTTGCAAGAAAAATAATCCCACAGCATTAAGAGTATGCATATACAATAATTATATAAAACTTACGTCTTGCTAGTTGCGTAGTCAAATGATCCTTTGTTGACAATCTTTAAATACCACTACACTTACAAAAAATATCGCTCGAATGAATATGGTACTTAACAATTCTAAACATAATTCATAATGTTTTCCAAAAGAAGTGTTTACCTCTTTGACATAAGCGTTCAATGACATGGGAATCTAAATCAGGCTATTCATTTTATTATCGTTGTAAAGTCTCCTTTTAAAAAACCAAACTTGAATACAAAGACGTAGGCATATTGTGGTATCTACAACATCAATTCTATTTGTATTACACCGGGGAGAGTATTCGATTACTTAAGATAATTACATGGTTGAAAACAGGCTCATTTGAACATTTCGATAAACATTCAAAATAGCCTTTATAAAGAAGTTTATACCGTCGAGTGGTGAAATTAAACGAATGATCGTATGCCTTTGTACTCTAGTCTAAAGAGTTCAGCGAATCAATCAAAAGCCTCAGTGGTGATTTATGTATATGCAGTATTTTTGTTATAATCGTTATACTATGTTTAAATTATTTGTTTTACGTATGGAGCATACATAAAACTGTGTGCACTTCCTAAATACGGTGATACGCTACGTTTTCTGAATACATCTACGGATATGTCGATGTCGAATGTAATGCCAAGTCTACGGCTTTTTTCCTGTGTAAATATTTTCTGCAAAATGTGTTACGTTAAGAAGCAATCACACCCGATTGTAGACTTGTATATTTCTTTTCATTAAAGGAACTTGTTCTTTTTTGTCAAAGTATCACACATTTCAAAAGGAATGAAATATAATCAAACAGTCATTTTCTTTTGATTATATCCAAACAATAGCGAAACAATCCTATTGACTAAGTAAAATTATAATCTTCAATAATATCGATAACTACATGACAAAAACAACGTGTATAGCGTTTTTCGTCGATTATTTGCAAACATAACATCTATTACTTATACAGTGTTTACAAATACGCTGTCAAATACTTAAGTCGTAATGGTCTAGATGCAGCAAGCTCGATTTTTATTAAGAAGGTCCTCAGTTTGAATCCCGTGGAAGACGAATTTGAATAAACACAGTTCTTGATATAATTATAATATTATTATTTGAGACTATTTCAAGTATAGCATATTTGTTTATCAATATTTTAAATAAAATAATTAATCAAACACGAAACACGATAGTCTGCGATAACGTTTCTTGAAATGATTTTAAAAAGGGATGCGGTATACATTTATTCGATACCCTTTCCTAGTAATTGTATATATGTCTTAGTATTATTGGTCAGTGAACTTGAATGTTATCGAGAAACGTTTTTTTTTTTCATGAAAGAAAAAAAACACTAATTGAAAAGTGGGTAATACAGGGTAACGCTGTGTTAGTATATGTACTCCTGGGTTCGGTGTTAGCCGGTAAAAAGGTCAACATTTGACGGGCGGAAATGTTTTACAATTTACAACGAGACGTTACCCTTGTCGAATTCGTTTATAAAATAGCATCTGGCATTTTGATGTGTGAATACATACAAAAAAGATAAGTTGTATTTGGGGTTTCATTAACTACACTTAATGGGAATAAGTAGTTAGTATCGCCGATCTAGTTTAAATATAAAGAAATGATAATGCACACTCGGTTTCATACGGAATACCGTGGTTACACATTAAAAACCAGAGGGCGAGAATGCGAGAACGCGAGAGTACGATGACGAAAATGCGAGAATACGATGACGAGAGTGCGAGAATACGATGACGAGAATGCGAGAACGTGATGGCGAGAATGCGAGAACGCGAGAGTACGATGACGAGAGTGCGAGAATACGATGACGAGAGTGCGAGAATACGATGACGAGAGTGCGAGTGCATTCTCGCACTCTCTATCTCGTATTCTTGCACTCTCGTCATCGTACTCTCGCACTCTCGTCATCGTACTCTCGCGTTCTCGCATTCTCGCCCTCTGGATTTTAATGTGTAACCACGATGGCCCTAACGGTATTCCGTACATTCAGCGAACATATTTATTGAAGATGTTTACATAAAAGTCGAATGTTTTCGATTCCAGAGGAAACCTTGACCTTCCATAAGTTGCTGTTATTTACCCAAAGATATAAATAATCGAAAGAGAAATTGGTTTTGTTTAACATTCACTAGATATCAAATCAATTTATAAATTGTACGGCACCTGTGTTATCGGTTTTATAGCGTTAGACCGATTGCATGTCCGCGTTAAATCATCTTCTAGGAGTTCTATTATCGATTCTCGGTTTAATCTGTATCGCGACAGAAAGTCATCTTCGCAGATGTGTTCTAATTCCATTCGGGGTTTAAAAAGACGAGGAATTGGTCTGTCCTTCTTGCATCGTCAAGTAAATATAACGCCGCCATTACGTTAATATACGACTGCTGTTACCTAGTCGTATATTTATGTTTGCAATTTATGTAATCTTACTTTACGATTTGCTTGATGAAACGCGATTTTACTGAGACATCGTAATTTATGTAAATCGTATTTTACAACTAGTCGTAAATCGTTGATGAAACGGCTCCCAGCATACACCAATAAAAGGGGAGTAACTGTAATGCAGAAACTACGTGTATTTATACATATTTATGAAATTCCGTGTTTAACTATTTTAACTGTGTAATCTCGGGATATCTAAATACAGAAACACCAATTCTAGTTTATGTCAGCTTACACAAAAGGAAGTTAAGTGAAAACAATCCTTCAAAAATGGACACTCCGTATAATGTACCGAAACCACAACACGATTTAAAGTTTCGAAAGATGATGATTGAATTAGGTCGAGAGCTTGACGAGCAACCGAATATATTAATGGTACTAATTTCAAAACATCAATCTAAGTACATGCACTCTTCATTTCATTAGAGTATTTATTCGTAAATTTTGTTTATAAATGTGCGTGTTGTACAACCACAATGGAATATCTCGATAAAATAATGTTTGCTTATTTTGAACCGTAATGTTGTAAATTGTTCATTTTAACTATACAAACAATCGGCAGAATACAGATTTTGAAATAACCCCGTCTATTATGAATTGGCAGCTGACGTACAAGTTGTAAATTTATAAATGAAATACATATATTGGCAGCCGACGTAAAATTTGTTAATTTATAAACGAGATGAAGTGTTAAACTCGTATTCGTGTATGCAGGTATATCGCGGTACATGTATGTAATTGTTGACACAACGTCTATCATGTGAATAAAATGAGTTAGCTTCACATATTTATAGCTTAAATGGTTAAGATATTTGAGAAGCGCTCTGAGAAAAGAGGGTTTTATTCATGTGCGTACAGTGTCGTCCCAGATTATAGGTGCAGTCCGCACAGGCTAATCATGGACGACACTTTCCGCTTTTATTGTATTTTTCGTTTAAAGGAAAATTCTTTTGGACAAAAAACTAGTTTAGGCTAAAAGTGTCGTCCCTGATAAGCCTGTGCGAAACGCCAAGGCTAATCTGGGACGACACTTTTAGCACATGAATTAACCGAATTGAATTTGTATGTTTTGTGTTACTTACTCTACAGTATAATACGTTAAAGTTCTAAACCTGTCTTGTCAATTACATTCAACGATAAAATACAATAATAGTGAATGCAAAGTAATACTGCTGACCAGCATTTGTGGTATTGGCATATAACGTATTACTTAAGGGGACATGTTCACTATTTTCGAAAGCGCTACGATTATACCAGTGGGGTTATAGATTTCAAACGCTATATTAGCAGTGCGTTTATTTTCTAAATCTGCGATAAAAATAAAACGAAGTGTTATTTCGCTTGTTTTATATTAGGTAAACACTATTGTTCAATTATGATCCTTTTTGAAAATGGCATTTTGCAAACAAGTGAACATATTCCTTTTATATAAATATTCGTGAATAAATTGAATCGAACATTGTATCTGAATTTAAAAATATTTAACAAATCATAACAAACTAAACTTAGCACAGCTATATAGTATTTTGCATTTGCAAACAAAATAATCACACAATATTATAAGTATTCACATACAATGTATTATATCAAACTTACTTCTTGCTAGTTGCGAAGTCAAATAATCATTTGTAGACACTCTTGAAATGCCACTACACTAACACAAGGACATCGCTCCAAAGGATATTGAATTTAACAAATCTTTACATGTTTCTTAAATGTTTTTTTAAAGAACTGTTTAACTCTCGGACATCCGCGTAAAAAAGATAGCTTTGTTAATCAGACTATCATTGTATTAACGTGTTTAAAGTCGTTGTAAACTTCAAATAAGAGACAAAGGGATTCGATTACATTAAAGCTGAATACGGGTATATTTAAAACAGTTTGATAAACATGTATAGTGGTTATACAGCGAACTTTATACCATAGAGTTGTGAAATAAAACTAATGATCTTATTTAACATGCAGTTGTATTCAACAATTTCACCAAAGTTAAGCGATGCGATTAAATAGACTCAGTGGTGATATATGCAACCGCAGTATTTTTGTTATGATCTTTTTATCTTTTTAAATTATTTATTTACGTATAAATGAAAGTGTTCACGTACTAAAAGCGGTGATACGTTAATTTTTCTGAGTACATCTACGGTTATATTGATGTCGAATGTAATGCCAAATCTACGGCTTTTCCGGCTTGAACATGATCTGCAATAAAGGTTACGTTACGTAGCCTTCACACTCGACTGCAGATGTGTACAGGACTTTTCGTTGAAGAAACCTGTTCACATTTTGTCAAAGTGACACTTTTAGAAGTAATGTAATAGAATCAAACACAATATATTCATTATACCCAAAACATTACTCTTGACTAGGGACAATATCGGTTCGTTTATTGATAATCTTCAATCAATATTTCAAACAAACGCTGCTAAATACTTATGTCATAATGATCGAGACGTAGCAAGCTCGATTTTGATTTGTAAGGTCCCCGGTTTGATACCGGGGACGACAATATTTAAATAAACAATGTTCTTGATATTAGTAATATTGTTATTTCTTAATAGTCAAAGTAAGACATATTTGTTGATCAATACTTGAAATAATAAAACAAAACCAAAAAACTGAACACTTTTCTTTAAGTGATATCGTTTATAAAGGGATACGTTATACATATACTCGATACCCGTCCTCAGTTATGGGGTGCGTAAGACATATACTCGATACCCCTTCTCAGTAACTGAATCCATATTATAATAAAATTTGTCAATGAACTTAAATGCATCGATAAACGTTTCGTTTTACTATTGAAAAACGATAGAAAACATATGAAACATCATGTTACACAGTACCAGATTTGCCATTTTATCTCTGCTTAATTACCCACCGCTCACTTGATCGAAACCTATTCTAAATAATCATGTATCATGTCCACAACAAATGCACTTTGGAAGCAGGTTTGTATGTACAATGAATACATTTAATATTTGCGAATTCATGTTCACCATAGTTTGCAAACTTCGTTTGCATTTGTTATAAGTGTAACTCTAAATATATTTTACCGAAATTAATATCCTTTATAAAAAAAGCCATTCCAATATGTATATTTATATAATTTGAAACAAATGTTACTCATGTTTCTTCAATTTAAAAGAAGGGACTAACGGACAAAAACCTTCGAAGAAAATCTAATAAAACATAATTTAGTTTTTTTTTACTTGTACTTTTATAATTAGTCAAGTGGAGTTTGTACAATACACTATGCTATGTAAAGTATTGTGGAACGGACAGATGTTTGACACGGGTCCAACTACTGGTTCCTGGCCTCCTCATATTGTCATAGTTGTTGCTTGCTGTAGACATATCGATATGAAAAAGTGATAGTATAATTACATTTCTAAAATAAACATAAGGAGCAAACGTTACACCGAGGGCAGTTCATGTTGATATACATGTATTCTTCTAGATTATGCTAATTTTAAGCAGTTTTAATGCATTTTAAATTGCAAATAATCGATGGGGATTTATGACACTGGATAGTGACAGGGCAGTGTAGTGATTAATATAACAATGTTGACAATTTCAAAACATTCCTTTAAATTAACATAAATTGTAAATATTATTATTTTAGATCACTATACACTAAAAATTACACCAAATATGCAATTAACAATGCGCCTTAGGCCGTGCCAAATTTTTTCCGTATTTGTTTTTAAAATAGCATCTGGCATTTGATTTGTGTAAATAAATACAAAAAGATAACTTGTATTTGTGGTTGTATCAACTACCCAGTATTTGGAATTGTAGTTGCTATCGCCGATCTATTTTAAACATAAAGTAATCCGAATTCACACTTGCTTTCAGCGACAATTGTTTTGTTGTTCGCGCTAGCGAGCAACTAATGTAGAGGGAGTTGTGCAAGTAAGTTTATTTTCAACTGATACACTGTTTAACAGCTTGTGCGACGATATTGGCCAGTCTAGTGTGTAACAGCTTGTGCTGTACATAGTTGTTACGTTCAGGGAAAATGGAGCTTAATGCATGTCAAATAATATTAACCTGTGCACACTGATAAGCCTGTGCAATGCGCACATTTTGTCTAAGTTATCTCTATAACATAAATATGAGGATAAAAAGTGCACACACATCTCGACCTGTGCTTTAGGACACACTCTTAATAAATTTGAATGGGTTGTATTCATTTCAAACTTGCGATTTAAAAAGCTATAACATAATTTTGAAAACTGTGTTGCGTCTAAGATGATGCAATAGCGAACAACTTCAGTGCCTTCAGCGCTTTGATTATTTAGATGTTTACATGCTAGTCGTTACCGCTATATATACACCAATGAAAGGGAAGTAAATGCGATGCATAAACTACGTGTATTTATAAATAGTTATGGAATCCGGTGTTAAATTGGAATAGCTAAATTAAGAAGTTCTAATAAATGTCAGATAACAAATAAGGACCTAAAGTGAAAACAATCCTTAAACAAATGGACACTTCATATATTGTACCGAAATCACCAGACGATTTGAAGTTTCGAAAGATGATTATT
Source organism: Dreissena rostriformis (assembly GCA_007657795.1). Lineage (NCBI taxonomy): Eukaryota > Metazoa > Mollusca > Bivalvia > Myida > Dreissenidae > Dreissena > Dreissena rostriformis. The sequence goes on along the minus strand of VMBQ01001404.1, from coordinate 175,885 downwards.
GAATTAGGCTGAGAGCTTGAAAAACAACCGAACATATTGACGGAACTCATTTCGAAAAAATTAATGTAAGTTCATGTACTTTTCATTTCATAAGAGCTATAATTGCTTTTTTTTATAAATGTGCGTGTTGAGCATATCGACCGCCAAAACATTGCTACAAAAAGTTATTTTAACTGAACCTGGTAAAAGATATCAAAAGTTTACCACAATCAGATCTCCGAAAAGTTTTGTGTTTTCAAGATGGCCGCCAATACCGATTGATCATTACTATGTAACTATACAATCAAATTTGACGAATTTGGTATCTATTCCTAGGTTTCAAGGGGCAAAAAACACATAACGATCATCAGACATTGTTTAAGTGTGCAATAGTACACACAAAACCAACATGGCGTCGAAAATTGCCGCCAAGATGGCCGCCAAAACTTATAAATGATCGATATGTAAATATCCACTCAAATTTGATTATTTTGGTGGCTATATATGGGTTTCAAGGGGCAAAGAACACATTTACATCATCATACATTGTATAAATTTATTATATTACACCCAAATCAAAATGGGGTCCAAAATGGCCGCCAAGATATCCACCAAAACATATAAATTATCATAACTATGTAACTATCCACTCACATGTGATGGATTTGGTGTCTATACCTACGTTTCAAGGGGCAAAGAACACATAAAGATTATCAGACATTGTTCAAGTTAACAATATTACACACAAATCCAACATGGCGTCTAAAATGGCCGCCAAGATGGCCGCCAAAACCTATAAATGGTCAAAACTATGTAAATATCCACTCAAATTTGATTGTTTTGGTGGATATAAATAGGTTTCAAGGGGAAAAGAACACATTAAGATTATCAGACATTGTTTAAGTTTCTTATATTACACACAAATCCAACAGGGCGTCCAAAATGGCCGCCCAACTCAACTGAGGTGTGCATCAAATGGGGATTCTTCTGATCTAGAGAAAATGCAGACACAGATTACAACCTGCTCACCATACGCAGCTCACCCTACTCTGAGAAGCATGGTCAATGGGATAGTGGCTGTGTCAGATGTGAATGTTCATGCAATTGAGGCGGATGGGAAAACGATCATAAGAGATATCATAGGAAAGTCGGTCTTTGCTTATACATTCACGAGAAAATACAGAGCAAAACCTTTTGGGAATAGCTTGGCTGATAAGATCGCTTCTGACCGTTTTTTTGNTCGTGCTTTTGATCCTGCTCTTCTGTTCCAGCGTTTTCTGGTGGTGTCAAAATCTGGAGATCCTTCCCTTGCAGTCGTATTGTCTTATGAACTGAGCTCCCATCCTGCTGCCTTCTTTGAAGCCAAGAACATACTTTGTACAGCAGATAAGCCTCAGATCGCTCAGGCAATTTGAGAGTATGCTGTAGACACATCATGTGAGGCTGTGATGAACTGTATTCATGAAACAGATGCATGATGGTGGCACTTTGCTGCATCGTTAACCATGGAGAAGGGCGACTCATATAACGCAATAGCCGAGTCTTATGTAGATTCAGAGAAAGGCATTACGGACAAGCGACAGTGGGGTTCGATGGCTACGAAGACGGTGATTATAACAAAGACAAAACGCACCTGAAACGTGAATCATATTGTGAGTTTCAGCAAAGAAACAAAATGCTCATGTAAAAAAGGAAGACTTTTTGTCTCGTGACAGAAAAAAGGCCGGCATGATTGCTCTGATCAGCACACTTTTGACTAAAATGGGATGCTATGTTGTTCAGATTGTTGAAGCAACAGTTTAACGATCCCGTCGTAGCACCACAACGTTGGTGTGCGAGGATACAGATTTGCTCATCTTGATCCTGCATTACTCCGAAAGGGACAATAAGACCATCTACTTCCGCTTTTATGTAAATAAATAGTCAAAGGAACGCAAAGTGTATACTATTTACCTTTTGAAAGAACTCGTGCTTATTCAGGCTGTAATTAATCTTCAAAAGTTTTCAGCGACGGTAAAAAATGAAGTCTACAGAAGTTAGTAAAACCTGATCCTATCATGAAGTCATGTGCTGGTTCATTCTCTCTACCAAATGTCGTAAATTGGATTTTATGATTATTCAACTCCTTGGTGATAACCTCAATTTGATTCAAGTGTTCCTTGTCTCCTAAACTTTGGCATTTTACATAACAACCATAACGTTTTAGTAACAAGTTATGGACTTGTGGTAATTCGTAATGTGTTGATGGCCATTTTGGACGCCGTGTTGGATTTCTGTGTAACATAATGAGCTTAAATTTTGTCTGATGATATAAATGTGATATTAATGCGTTGTTTGCTCTCTGAAACCTGGGTATATACAACAAATTCATCAAATTTGAGTGGATAATTAAATAGTTATATTTTATGATCATAAATATATTTTGACGACCATCTTGGCGGTCATTTTGGACGCTGTGTTGGATTTGTGTGTAATATAATAAACTTAAACAATGTCTGATGATGTTAATGTGTTCTTTGCCCCCTGAAACCTATGTATAGACTCCAAAATCGGCAAATTTGAGTGGATAGTAACATAGTTATGATCATTCATAGGTTTTGGCGACCATTTTTGCGGCCATCTTGGCAGCCATTTTGGACGCCATGTTGGATTTATGTGTAACATAATTAACTTTCACTTTGTCTGATGATATTAATGTGTTCTTTACCCCCTGAAACCTAGGTATAGACACCAAAATCATCAAATGTATGTTGATAGTTACATAGTTATGATCATAAATAGGTTTTGGCGGCCATCTTGGCGGCCATTTTCGACGCCATGTTGGATTTGTGTGTACTATTTTAAACTTAAACAATTTCTGATGATCTTTATGTGTTTAACACACAAGAATATTAAACCGATAGCTATTAACATTTGTTTCTTTTGACATTCAGATTCTAAAACTCACGTCTTATCAGGGGTGAGTTATCTGCTCCTTCTCACATAAACGAACGTAGGTCCAATATGCTAAGGCCGTTGCTGAGGTACAAATGGAGGTTGCAGAACTTACACAGGCATTGGAGGAAGCATGTGAAGAAAACATGAAGATGCAGAGAAAGCTGCAGACCAGCTTGAGCAAGCAGAAAGCGTTCGCCAAACTGCACGAAAGCTCAGGTATGTCTACTACCCTCTGGAAAATTACTGAACAATTAGATGATAGCAACGACAGACCGATGTACCCTCATAAAAAAGCCAAGACGAAATAATGGAAGAAACGATGCACGCAAAAATACGTCGAGAGTATCCACAAATCGAAAACATACCGGTGAATCTACCCAAAACTGGTATCATGAAACTTCAAACTTAAAGGCGTTATAATTGCAATGGCATTACTCATGTGTGTTAAAACATCACGCGCCAATTTAGATGTTTTATTGTGGTAAATATAATTATGTTACCCGCAATAATAAGGCAAAATTATTTTAAATGATTCTGATAATTGTTTATAATATTTGAATGGTATCGATTGATACAAAGACGTGTTTGAATGTGACCTCATATAAATATATGGCACGCACTAGAGGTTGATTCAATGAATTTTCTACCCGCGAAAAGTAATGCCAAACCGAGGCGTGTTATATGTATTTATTACACCGAACAATAAAATGTCAATTATAAATCCAAACAAAGGACCTTGTCATCTAAAATTGGCTAACTTATATTATAGGTTTATATTAGACGCGTCAGATTTCAATATGACGGGATCAAAATAGTAGGAGTTTCTACAGCGCGTTTATATATATCGTTAAATAATAGGGTGGTATATGAGTGGATATAATTTGTAAACATGAAAAATTTAAAATAGAAAACAGGTAATCAATAAATAGAATAATCAAATTAAGCGATTCACCTTAGGAATAATATGTAACCATGATGACAGTGACACTGAGAAAACGATCCGGTATTAACCGCACTAACGTCGTTTTCATATAATCGGCTGCTTAGTGCTCGGTCATTTTAGTTTGTTTCAAGTACACACGTTACTCGGAAGCCAAACGGATATACAAACTCGAAAACACAGGTTTGGAACACTAAATTATTTGTACGAAATAAACATACATACGTTGTGACCAGACATATCGCGCTTCTGGTCAGAATGTAGCGATTGAACACATTATAAAGGAATTAAACATAGAATTGAGACAAAGATTTAAGTTTCAAAAAGTCTACAACATAATTACGCAACAGTTACATGCACGCACACGAATATCTATACAACAAATGCTTACATACATGTGGCATCAAAACCTTGAACAAGAACTGCTATTTCAGCCGGTGTGGCGTAAGGTTTATAAGACCGTCAAATTCAAAAAAGACCTCTTCGCTTCCCTTGTGTTGAAGTAGTACCTTTCCCTCGTCTCTGGTGCAATTAGAGCCTGTTGCCTACCTCTGGTTTGAGCCAGATTTCTCCATACCTCCGGGTCAAATATGGCTTTTTCACTTCCTCTGGTTCAATTAGGGCCTCTTTCCTATATCTGGGACAGGAAAGGTCTCTCCCTCTACTTCTGGTTCAAGTAGGTCTTCTGCCCCAACCTCTAAGTAGGTATTCTCCCCTTACCTCTGGTTTAAGTAGATTTTCTGCCCCAACCTCTGGTGTAAGAAGGTCCTCTCCCCCTACCTCTGGTCTTAGAAGGCCCTCACCCCCACCCTCTTGGTTAAAAAGGACATCTCAACCTACATCTGATTAAAATAGGTCGTCCCCCCTACCTCTGGTTGAAAAAGGTCCTCTCCCCTTTTATCTGGTTCAATTTGGTCACCCCCATATATCTGGTTGAAGAAAGTCTTCTCCCCCTACATCTGGTTCAAGTAGGTCCTCCATCTTAAATCTGGTTGAAGAAGGTCCTCTCCCCCCAACATCTTTTTTAAGTAGGTTCTCCCCCCCCCCGACATCTGGTTTACAAAGGTCCTCTCCTCCTTCCGCTAGTTCAAGTAGATTCTACCCCCTACATCTGGTTGAAGAATGTCCTCTCACCAACATCTGGTTCAAGTAGATCCTCCCCACTACATCTGGTTAAAGAAGGTCCTCTCCTCCCTACATTTTGTTCAAGTAGGTCCTCCCCCTACATCGGGTTAAAGAAGGTTCTCTCCCTCTTCCGATGGTTCAAGTAGGTCCTCCCCCTACATATGGTTCAAGTAGGTCCTTCTCCCTTCCGCTGGTTCAAGTAGGTCCCCCTAACCTCTTGTTCAGGAAGGTTCTCTCTTTTTCTCTGGTTTAAGAACGTCCTACCCCCAACCGCAGGTTCAAGTAAGACCTCTCCCCTAATTATTAAAGTAGTGCCTTTTCCCCATTTCTGGGGCAAGTAGAGCCTGCCCCCTACCTCTGGTTTAAGTAGGGGCTCCCCATACTTCTGGTTCAAATATTACCTCTCCACTACCCCTGGTTCAATTAGGTCCTCTCTCGCCTACCTGTGGTTCAAGAAGGGACCCCTTGTCTCTGGTTCAAGTATTGCCGCCTCTCTCTTACCTATGGTTCAAGAAGGACATGTCCCCCCAAACTCCGGTTCACATAAGGTTAAATAGGGCCTCTCCCACCTACCTGATTTCCAATACTGGATATCCCGTAAATGTAAGAAACTGATCTTCTTACTTAACTGCATTTCTTAACTTGATGCACATGACTTTGCATGCTTAAAATACTGCAATATAAGATGGCTGCTTAATAAAGCCTAGACAGCTATGCACAAAGACTTTAAACAATTCACATTATGATAGACATGATGGGAAATAAGCTGGTACCGAGTTAAATCACCATACCTTATGCAACAATATTTGAACTGAGTGTATTAAAAAGTTCAGAAAATTAAATATATGCTAAATTAATATTAATGAGCATACCTACGTCAAAGCACTTAAAACATTTTGATAAAATATGCATAAATTATTAAACAATTAGCGAAACCACTCGCATGTTCTGAAGTACTTTTTTTACTTAACTCAACGTGCATTTCCAAACACGCAGATTAGAAGTAGCTTACGTGTTGACCAAATCAATAATTACATAATACTTGCGTTAATGCCAAAAATCTGAATATCAAACACCGAGAGCTGATTAAAAAATCCATTTTTTCTCCGAACAAGTTTATACGCTCTACTGTCTGGTTGCTTATCTAATCATTTTACCCTGATAGCAAGAGCCAAAGTTCTGCTTTTCTCGCATTTATAATACATTACTCTTCTAATATTAATGCATGCAAAGGTCCGTTGAAGATTCCGCCGTTGACTTAAAACTACACCATAAATTTTACCAAATGCATCAAAATATACAAGTGCACATATTGACATGCTGATTAGTATTAATATTAAGTTTAATTATTTTAGCAGTGTCAAGTGTCGAGTTATATGCGAGTTAAGTTCAGACATATTAATAATCCCGCTTTTGTCGGAACAGAATGCACCCAAATACCAAGGAGATTCGCGTATTAATCAGTTCGTCGAATTGTGTGACTCTAGAAGCAATATTATCAGTAGCGCACATCAAAAGGTCAAAAATAAGGTGTTATACAAATGCACCAAAATAGGTTATGGATGTGCTTGTAAAGTTTCATCAGTCCTGCTATTATAATATCTAAGTTACGCGCGTAAACATATTCCTCCTGTAAAGTTGGAGAATAACATCATAATCGAAATATGTCAATCAACACGACAAGTGTTATGAGAATACTAATGCCCACGCATTGCAAGATCATCACAAAAGCTGTTTCATAAAGAATATATACAAATGCATACCGTAACAGGCAATTAATATGCCCATGTGAGACCATTACTATTGAAGTTATACTGTTTGATCGATACACGACACAAGTTTCACGACATTGATTTTTCTTAAATAACGGTATAACTATGAAACTATCCAACCTCAGGTTGGGGGGGGGGGTAAATCAAAAGTAATTGTTTAATAAATTTACAATTGAAACATTCTTTGGAAACAACGTCCATATTTTATAATTTATTGACGCATATTAAAATACACAATCATTCGTGAGCAGCCCTCCTGCCGATATGCAGAAACGAGCACAAAACAGGTTTTATTGGGATAGTGTTTGATTACGTATAACGTTCACATTTCATAAACCCGGGAACTGCGTTGCACTAAAGGTATGGCTTTCTTTTGAATTTACAACACAAGACTTGATATTCAATCAGTTTTACATCATTAAATATGTTTATATATGTTGTATATTACAGTATATAAATATAATATTCCATATAATATAGCACGTACCAGTATACCCGCATTTAAGGCGACTGTATGATAAGCTTCTGCTTGCTTGAAAGTATACTATATTATTACGAAAAGTTAATAATGACCAATATAACCTACAGTATTTTAGCAATGTCTTATTTAAGCGTCTTTCTATTTTGAAAATATTGAATATTTGGTTTAATTAAGAAAGTATTTATTTTCAGCAGACAGTAGAGTTGAAAAAAATACCCAAGGTGTGTTAAAACTTCTCGATCAGTATTCGATTTAGACTACACTAATATTGTCCTCCTTAAATCATATAAACTAGTAACACTTGCTCTTCCAATTTTCCAAAGTCTACCAAGATTTAATGATAAGCGAAAGAAATGGCAAGCTTGATCAATTCAATTGTTTTATTATGTATTGCACTGATAGATTCACATAATGGCTGACAGCGTAGACACGTGTAACATACAGGAGAGAAAAGGGAAATAGCAATAAGACAACGGAAGACATGTTTTAATTTGGGTTGTATGGCTTTGAAAAGCATTAAACTGCCAAGATATACTGTGACGAATTAATCTTATATAACACTTACCGGTTATAGTGCTTGCGTCTCCTAACGCTTGCACACGATAGTTTTCTTTTGTTGATAAAAGGGTAAAAGACACAACTTTCCTACTCCTACACAACGCTCAATGACATTTAAAATAACGTCCCACGAATTAAAATGTGTGATCATTTATGCTTAGAAAAAAACAACGTGCATATTTCGGCATGCATTTCGTTTTGGCAAATACATTTAATTGTTATCAGAAACTTTTTTAAATGTTCTCTGATTAATTTTAGCTAGTAAAAACGATGGGAAATTATGGGTTCATTGTTCGGTTGTGAATTAATTTTTATTTTATATTTTGTATGCGGGGTGGGTCACTTATTCAATAATTAATGTATTATTCACTTGTATTTTAATTGTGCAACTGCGTACCTAATCGTTTTATCAAACATAGAAGTATACCACGCGTTCCTTCGTTAACAAAAAGTGATTTAAATGAATGTGACTTCCATTGCAATATTTTAACCTGGTTATATATAAATTAATTTCATACTTCATATGTACGTATATGCAGTATTGAAATAATATTTGTTGGAAAAAAAAATAATTAAGCGCCCCTAAAGGTTCATTGGATATGGTACATGTCATGCAACTGTGGTTCCCTGGTTCAATGCATTCTCAATAGAGAGTCCTCATGTATTATCAAAGAAAACGGACTGGAGAGGTTCCCAATACGCCTAAAGCAATTAAAATAAAAACGCAATACAGTATTTGTTTTTATAAATATGGTGACTGTTGAATATGTATACAGCATGTATTATCTACTATCACTGTTTAACAAGAGAAAGATATATTGGTCGTTCAGGATAGCTTAAACGATTTAAAAACAAATATCGGATAGACGATATCCGAGAATCATTTGTGTCTAAAAGCATAAGCAAATCCAGTAAGAAGTGTTTAACCACACTAAATTTGAGCCAGATGTGTTTATGTTAGTTTTAAGGTGTATTATTTAAATAAATAAAGAAATTGCAAATATTATGTGTCACAAAGTTGTTGTTTTCTTTCTGACGAATAATAGGTTCTCCTTTTGAAAAAATGTTACAACTCAGGTACATAACACAGCATAGCAATTGTATTGATTTAGAAATGGAGCATATTTCATAAAAAGATTTAAGATAAATTAAACAATTTGGCAAAATGGCATATTTACATGTGAGAGCTAACAATATGTCGCAGCACGACGAAGACATCTATAAAATTTAATGTATAGACGTTTTATTGCTTTAAAGGATTGACGTTATGAAAGCTGAATTTCAAAAAGGGACGGTTATATAAAGGTGATGGACAAAAGGTTCAGGTTTGTATAACATACACTTTACTCTCTTTTAAATTGCCATTGCTCAGTGTAGTTATGCTGGTTTATTAACACCTTATCTGCACAATAATTGAAATAGACTGTACAACGCTAACACAAATTATCAAGCGCGTATTTCGTCTTGCGCCAAAAAGCAAATCTCAGATGTAAACATTGTAAAATAAACCTAGCTTTGCCAAACACAGCAGTAACGGATGACCCAACTACATGTATTTGGAAACAGGCAACTCACAAACTAAATGTCATGACAAATTAGACGTTGACGTATAATTTGTAAATTAATAAAATATATATGGCATGTTTAACCTTTGAATGTGTGATTGATATTTTGTTCGGGGAAACATATATTGCGCCTTCGAGATGCCTTCTTAACCCTTATATATTTTGTGTAAAATTCAGATTAAATGTTCTGATACATGACTAACGTCCTTGACATACCGAATTATGGCAATATTTTACAATTATCTGTTTTTGTTCGACCTGACCATTGATCTAAATGACAGGATAGTCGTGTAGCCTGCGATACGCTGTTTCTACTGTTTTCAAATATCCTGATAAATACTTTTCAGTTTGATAAAATGTTTGTGATGTGTGTGTGTGTGCGCTAGAGAAAGGGAGGAGTACACATCACTCCGTCTTTACTAGCTAATAATATATGGCCAGTATTTTGCTTTAAATGACTGTTCAAGTATTATTAGTTACACTGTTAGTAACTGATGGTGTATGGTATATACACCCTCAGTAATTTCATACCGTACGAGAGCGAAGCTCGAGTATGGTATGTCATTACTGAGGGTGTATATCCCATACACCATCAGTTACTAACAGTGTAACAATTATATCTCACCGACTACCTTTTCCTTGGTGTGTTTTATATATATTTATGTCCGAACCGGCTTTCCTTACTATAATTTTTCATTCAATTGATGACGCAATTTATGACATATCTCGTGTGACGTAATTTTATTTGATGAAAATTACTAGTTTATGTTAGATTCTCGGATTTTAAGGACAACAACTTACAAGTCGGACGTGGAATTTTAATTTAACAGTAAAATAATTTTTAAATTATCAAACGGATCCAAAACGTATTTCGGATTGTGTGTTTGTCATGCATAGTTGCATTGTAAACTTCGATGGGAATAAAATAACTCGCTCCGAGAGGATTACGATTTCGTATTTTGGGTCAGAATTGTTAGCATTCGATATAAATGTTATTAAAAGTGTGGTTTAAAATATATTTCGAGAATATATGGAAGAACAGAAAATGGAAGTGCGTATCGTTGTAACTTTATTATTATAAGCATTGGATTAAAGTTGTCATTGAGGTAAGCGTGTTGTTTATACTAAATTTAGTTTTTT
>VMBQ01001404.1:143211-164788 GCA_007657795.1 Dreissena rostriformis | reverse complement strand
TACTACTACTACTACTACTACTACTACTACTACTACTAATAATACTACTACTACTACTACTACTACTACTACTACTAATAATAATAATAATAATAATAATAATAATAATAATAATAATAATAATAATAATAATAATAATAATAATAATAATAATAATGTACTTATTACAGTTATCGATTCACTTCAGAACAGTTGCAGACATAAATCAGACATCACTGGGATCGGCACTTACTTAGATACAAATATGGAGGCAATTACAAGAGAACTGCAAACTTGAGATGAACATGCGTTGGCCGATGCTATTAAGTACGCCCAAAACGTGATTGCTAACATAACAACACATTGCACATGCCCTCACAAGGAGGACTTCATTCACGTGGCAAAATTATTACGATATGCAACCATGGTACGTAAATAAACATTACACAACTAAATGTCAGAAACAGCTCGAAGCCGATCAAACGTTTTTATTTGAAGAACAAATCGTAGCAGTTAATTTGTAATATCTGCATGATTTACTCGTGGAACAAGCCTATTTATGCTTTTGTTAAGTAACTGTTAAGAAACTGTGTAAACATTAAACATTTGAAACTCTGACAATGTGTTTTGAAGGTAAATAACGAAATTATGTCAAAATGTGTAGCTCAATACATTATGGCAATAACAATACTTAAAAAGGATGAAGCAATTAAATACTAATAATAATATGCGTGCATTTTTTTTAAGGGAGATTATAACGCAATTGATACTAACATGAAATTCAATGTATGATTTATGCAATTTGTTATATTCATTTTTCTAGAAAATAAATGTTATAACTACCAATAGATTAATATCATTTTACAAGTATTTGGTAAAAACTGTTTAGAATTAAAACAATGTTAATCTGCGCAATTGGTCATATATATGGATTATAACATAACTGTGTTGTTCTGGTGGATTGTATAGCACATGTTGAAGACTTCAACGACGAGCCCACAGGGCGAGTGGTCTGCGTTGTCACGCGATCAACGAGTGCGATGCAAGTCATCGGAACTCCAAACTTGTAATATTCTATATAGTATAAACCTAAACAAACTAATTGAAAATACTCGTGTAATTAACGATTTTTTAACAATCGGCACATCTCTACCAAAAAAAGACAAATCACTCGAATTAATTCTTATTATGTAAATTTCTTGTACGTGTCTAAAATACAACTTTTTCCCAATGTCGAACCCTACTGATATTAACGATACATAACAAATAAAAATAGTCCGATATTCAAGCCGTTGAATTTAGAAACGGATTTAAAACTCTGAAATACGGAATTCCAGTAGCATTTATTAAATATTAGAAATGCCCCGTTATTTTAGTTAAATGTTAAATTATACATTAACAAAACGTACTCTAACGGGTGGCATATCCACAAGTACACATGTCAGTTGTAAATGAACAAGAATAGGATACATTGTCCCATTAATGTTTCCTTTGCCACGTTTTTCGGACAAATTATGCGAAATTAGTGTCAACACTTACATGGATAATCCCTAGATATAAACGCCATGAAGGTTGTTATAAAATTAATGTCGGATATGATATTTGATAAGGATATTTTTCAAGATGCTGAATAACATTTATAATTACAATGAATGATACAGATTCACGATCAATGTTGAAAGCTAGACTCTACTGAATTGTTAATTTCTGTGTGTGCCTTTGTTTCAGACAGAAGGATGTGTCGTGCAGTAACTTGAAACTGAACTATTGATAACAGACATTTCATAATTGTCATGTGTTTATACAACCACCATAAGAAACTCCGCGGGATGGAATGAGTGAGAAGATCGTAAGTTGTTGACAAGTCTCAAACAGGCAAAGCTCATAATTCTTTGAGGCACTTGGATTTTTTTAATTTACATAAAACACAAGTTAACCTATAAGAACAGATCATGAGTAACACAACGGCCCAGTTTCAAGGAATTTCATCAAAGTCATTGTACATGTATATTTATACCAACTATCTGTGAAATCTGGTCAGTGGTTCTGATTTTTTTTAAGACACATAATATGCTTTACACGGGAATTAATGGGCGGTACTGTGTGGAGACTGGTCAATTTGTTTTTGTGGAAAGGGAAAGTGGTCTATTAAAATACAAATTGATGTTTTTGGTGTGCTTTTTGCATTGCGATTTATTCAATTTTTTATTTCGTTATAAGCGTTTTAAGTCTGTGAATTATCTTAATACACTAAAGTCAAAACCCTTACTACTCATATACCCCTTCATATCTGGTAACCCATCTAAGACTGCCATGCCTAATGGTGGGAGATTTTAGCTCGTGTTGATTATTTTTGGTACCATTTTGAGTTGCGGTAATGTCGTATTGTGACAACTACTTAACTGTTTACCGAATATATCATTATAGGACAGATAAACTTTGATGATCAAATGTACTGGTATTGCTGGGTTGATTTTGAATAAGATTTAGCTTGGTGTTGGTAAATATTTATTATCATGATGATTGGTTATTGATGTTTTTGAATGTGCTTTTTTTCATGGCGTTTTATCTTAATGTTTAGTTGTTTATAACCGTTTTAAGTTGTGACCTATCTGTATACACTTTAGTGAAAACCCATATTAATACATACCCCTTAATATGTGGTAAAAAAAGTAATTATATCAGTTGCTTTACATTGATGTTTGGTGATTTGTATGTTTTAACACACAATTTATTCAACAAAGTTTTATTTTGCTCGTGTCTGAAACATGGTAGTTGTTCTTCATGCATCGTTTTGATTTGCAAAAGTGTGTAGAACGGAGTCTCTACGAAAGGGAACCGTCTTGGATTTGAGCACAAATAATTGTTTTGCTTTGAATTGTATGAACTTTTTTTTTAATAAGAGGAGACAAGAGTTGAAATATTTGAATCTGTATTCAGACTGACTATACTATCTTTACATTCAAATAAAAAGTTGAGAGTTCGCTTTCAAAATCTTGATATTAAGTGGTGGCACCCATTGGCGTTGAACACTCATTTATGATACACACACACACACACACACACACACATATATACACATATATATATTTAACTTGGATTGTTTACTGGCACTGACTTGGCGTTGAAAACTGGTTAATCATCAATTTATTTATATACATGTACTCGGAGTTAAAACAATAATGACGTATATTCAGTATAAAGGTGTGACATCTGGGTTATCGGATGCTTAAATGAGAATGTAAGGCAGAGGCAGCTGTTTTAAGTTAACTAAAACTAGCATTCACGAAAAGTTGTGCAACTAACTATGATGCAATGTTCGTGTTTGCTGTGTTTTTTTATTGCTATTTATTATGAACGTAACAATCAAGTTTTTATGCGTTTGATCGTCTTAGTGCAAATGAAGGTGGTCTTTGTTTTCTATATGTAACTCCTGTACTAGGAGAGATACTTTCTTTGAAAAATATGTGCAATTTTATTCTGCATTTGGTTACTTCTTGTGGACAGTGGCATTGGTCTGTACAGTTTGATATGCATTCATTTCTTTTAACTACCTACCGTCAGCCAAATTCAAATGCAGTGCATATATTGGACAATCAAGAGGGTTTAAAACAAAAGAATATAAAAGAAAGAACCACGTGTTGGGCACAAAAGGTCTTTTTTAATTGATAAACTTACATTAAAGTCATTCACTGGTTGCATAGATGACATATTTGTTCCAGATAAGTTTGTAGATCTAGCTTCAAAGTTTCAACAATGCTGTAAGCGAAGGTCAAGATTATATGTGTTCAAGCTGCTCCCAAATCTTGTTTAGGTATTCCATGAAAAACTGCCAACAATTAAACAGTTATTTGGAAACAATGCGCCCTTACCTGTCAGATTGTCAAAAACAAAAAAATACAATGTGGGTCTTGGTTGCATAAGAACGTATCTCAGAACAGATTAATATATATTCACAAGAAATCCATTTCATCAATACATCACCATGTTGACAGTGTTCCTATTGGCGGCCAACACCATGCTTTGTATTAATGCTTAATGAAAGGTATTTTGAGAGCAAATCCCTCACTTCATAAGTACCAAGTGCCTGTGGATGTTGATTCCGTATTACGGCACATTGATTCCGTACATGACAACATGACAACATGGCTAGCCTCTGACTCATCTTACTAAGAAACAGGCCATTCTACTGGCCGTTGCTGTTCCAAACGAGTGCTCTAGTAGTCAAATGTGTGTTTTGAGTTGCCTCATGCAATGCATTGACATAACAAAGGCATTCAGGTTATTTCATCAAAGTTTGATCCCTTTTAAGGGTCCATTGTAAAACCCCATCAGGTTGTTTCACTATACTTTAAGGCTAATGCTTATACCGTTCACTAATCCGGATGATTATTTCCTGACATCTCACACAACACACGTCTTACAAAATATCAGTTTATTGATCAAAGGACAACAACTCATTGACAATGATTGGATCGGACTGACCTGCCCATAGATCCATGTTCAACAAATATAGATTGTTATTAAATTACGTACAGTTTATCCACAAAGCTATTTTCAAGATACCAATTTGAATCGGACCCGATTTACACTCGTGCGGAGGGGTTATGTACTTGAACGACCCTAATGGTAATATTGTGTTCGGATCTGTGACTCTTGGGTTAAGTGTAAACCGGTAAAAAGGTCAACATTTAAATGGTCAAGTGTTTAACAATTATCAATGAACCGTCAGCCGTGTCGTATTTGTTTATAAAATAGCATCTGGCATTTTAATTTGTGGGAAAATATACAAAACAGATGAGTTGTATTTGATGGTTGATAAACTCCCCTATATGGGAATATGTAGTTATTAGTAGTTATTAGTAGTTATTATCGCCGATCTAGTTTAAACATAAAAACACTTGCTTTCGGCGAACGTATTTAATTTAATGCAGATGTTTAAAAAATAGTCATTACCACTATATATACACCAATCAAAAGGAAGTAACTGCGATGCATAAACTTCGTGTATTAATTAATAGTTATGAAATCCCGTGTTTAACTATTTGAATCGCTTAATCTCGGAATATCTCGATAAAGAAACATCCATTCTAGTTTATGTCAGCTTTCAAAAAGGAACTAAAGTGAAAACAATCTTTTAAAAATGGACACTTCTTATACTGTACCGAAAACCCCAGACGATTTAAAGTTTCGAAAGATGATTTTTGAATTAGGTCGAGAGCTTGACAGACAACCGAATATATTGACGGAACTAATTTCGAAACATCAATGTAAGAAAATGCACTTTTCATTGTATTAGTGTTCTAATTCTGTAATTGTGTTTATAAATGTGAGTCTAAATAAAATTATGTTTGCTTATTTTGAACAGTAATGTAGTAATGTTGTCAATTGCTCATTTTAAAAAGAGACATATATAACGTTTTCTACGTCTCTGTTTTAACTGTAAAAAAACAATCGACAGAAAGTAAAGATTTTGCAATAACCCCGTCAATAATCAATTTGCAGCTGACGTATAAGTTGTTAATTTATAAATTAGATAGAGGGTTAAACTCATATTCGTGTATACAGGTCTATCGCGGTACATGTATGTAATTGTTGACAAAACGCCATCATGTGAATAAAATGAGTTAGCTTCAAATGTTTATAGCTTTAATGGTTAACTGCTTATCACTTTCTTAAATGGTCAGATGTGGGTGGGGTTATGTAAAATAATTATACCTAATATAGGCATTATCAAATAAGTTTGGAACAATATGCACAGCTAAATACCATATACAGTCAAGTTACCATTACCGGATCATTACCCATAGCGGATAATTTGGTGTTCAAGACTGCGTATCGCGATAAATAGTTGACATTTTTAGATGATATTTTGCACACAGCATCTTCAAGGCCTGTTATTTACAAAGTATTGATTGAGTCATAATCGGAGCTTCTCTTTGTCAAACATTTCGACATGTTTTGCTGACATGTATATACGACTTTGTTGACTTCCGTATCGTTTCCAAACCAAGGTTGAACATTATTCGCGGGCACATGCTATAACTCTGTTGGAAAGTTAGAAGTTTACGCATTAATTTAAAGGCCATTTAGAAGTATTTATGCCTGCAAAAGTCCATTTCAGTTTTGATTCGTTTTTAAGATTTTGCAACACCTTAAATGAAATGAAGTATGAGGGCAATAACGGATCAAGCGTGATAATATGCGTATTGATAATATATTGTATTAAAATATATGCAAATCTTGTTGATTCTCTAATAAATGATCTCAATCTTGATGTTTTATTTATGTAATATGTCCAATATCGATGATTAGATATGATTCAAACAATTAACATGGTTTATGTAATGCCCATTTCTTTACGATCTATTTAGGATCACCATGCGTAACGTGTAGATACAAGATCACATATAAAAAAAAAACATTATACAAAAACCTGAATATAATTTATAACTGGCAATGTAACTTGGTCAGTCTAAACAACAAAATTCGTGTTTCGCCAGTTCAAATAGCGTGTTAGAGGCCCTCCTGAGTGGTTTCTATCACGTGATCTGTTATGGCTACAACTGATCCGTTGATGCATGAATTCTTAGGCGAAAAAAAAGGTATCAAAAAAACATTTTGCCTACGTTTAAAAATTAGAATGTTCGCTGAAACAGTAAGCAAAGGTAACATTTTATCAAACTGGTGAAAAAGAAGTCTCAAGACAGTTTTTGCTTTACACCAGAACAACTTTATTACGCTACTGATCCGATAATTGTTACTTGACTGTACTTCAATGATGCAGTTCTAATGAAATCTTAAAAAAGAGAGTAAGTAAGCACATGTTTGCACCGCATAAACCACTTTCTTCTATGGAGTCGTAAGAACTTATTTGCTTCATTTATTCATATATCAGTTAAGATTTTTCTATTGATATAGGTCCAACTGCCTGTTCGGGAATCCAGTTCCTTCGATGGCTAATGAACAGATACGATTTATCCCGGAAGGACCTGTACATCCTCAAAGACATCCTGCTACAGCTCAACAGGAAGGGTATGTCGAGGAAATATGTGGACAATTTTTAAATATTACAGAACACACTGATGATTTGATTTGACCGATTTTGATATTTCAAATTTATGAACAATAACTGTGCGTCCGTACCATATGCATATTTGTTTTATTTTGTATGTACGCCGCGTAAAACAAAACAACTAATATGGAATAATTAACATGTTTCAACTCATTATTTACTACAATAGTAATAAAACCCATAGCTGTTAATATAGTTCATTGTGCTCTCCTTTGCCTTTATATCATGATGATTTTGTCCATAAACGATGTATCCAAAAACAAAGATATTAAGTTCATGAACTTCGAAAACAATTTTTGAAAACTAATTTAAAAACAAACAACACGCAGTTTTTAAACCGCTTCATTCATATCGATTAAAAAGTTAATTATCATTTAAGGTATGTGTGTGTTCATGCTCGATACACATGTTAAATTTAATAAAGTAATAACATATGCAGATTATCAGCTTTAAAATCAATTAATTATTCGTTAGGGAAAAACTAAGACTACTGTCGGGAAACGCGGACCAAGAAAAGTACACTATTCATCTCTATAATTCCATGTTATCATAGGATGACACTGTTAGTCGTGTTTGTTGATTGGGCAAACTATGTGGATCATTGTTACGAATACACAGGTATTCAATATGTCAAAAATGTGTAGATAGCGGTAACATGTACTTTGTATTGCGTGGTTATATTTATGTTTCAAAGAGTTTTCTTTAAATAATACACAATCACACATGGTAGCGTACCGAGAACACATTGATAGCGAAACGTTGAGTCGAGTCAACCTGTTGGTTTTTGGCATAAAACAATAATTATGATTTAAAAAACTGATTTGATTTTGGTACTTGTATATCCATACAAACTATGCACTAGGGTATTTTTTCAACCGCCATTACGGTTTCTTCCACATATGTATGAAGAGTTTATACTATATGATGCTTTTCTCTCGAATCGTCTCAATGAAAAGGAATTAAGTTGACATTTATTTCAGTTCATCGTGCCTCAAAAAGGTGTCATTCTGTTGATCTTGTGCATGTGTAACAATTGTGGTATTAATTGTTATCAAACCAAAGATAAATTTTTTGTTATTGCTCTTTAATTTGAATAACGATTCTTTGATGTAAATGTTCATATACACGTGTGTGTTATTTGTCGATTCTCGGCTAAGTATGAGGTTCGATGTCATTGAAGCGATTTAAACCCCAAATACTTTGGATTGACCGTTCCAAAGCGATGACCCAAGCTTAAATTATTTATAACTTTTATATCGTGTAGTATATATATGGTCATGTATTGTATTGTATTGTCACTTGCCTTAAATAAAAGACTAGCAGATGCTATTAATACTTTCGCCACGTGTAATGTTTCTAGAGTTTCATTATTTCTATATATTCGATGTTTAAATGGGAACCACATCCGAGCTACACAATGTGACGTTTTACGACGTGTTTTACTACTTCTTCATAAGATATAATGTGGTGAACTGGAATGTGTACTGTATGATGCTAGGTCCTGACATTTTGTTTACAAGAAGGGATTAAGTTGATACCTATACTTGTTTATTATCATCGACCCTAACAAAGTTGCCATTCTGTTACTCATGTTTATGCGTAATTGAATTGTCATTAAATCAACTTATTATTATCATTTCTTTCGTTTTAGTTGAATTCTGATGCTATGAGTCTAGTATTTACTTACATGTGTTGTGCGAATAATTATGTTCTAAGTTTGATGTTAGGCTAGCCATCAACTGGTTTTAACCCCGCAGCTATATATTGACCGTTCAAATGCGATGGCCCGATCATTTTTAATAATGCATTGTATAGACACTTGGACACTGTCATACATGAAACACTAGACAAGAATTTATCTAGTGATAATTATTCTGATGTTTCATTATTCCTTTATACTGGTATATAATATGAATATGTTGCAGATCTCCTTAAATTAGCAATAGAGGCTTGTTGGCACGACGTTAACACAGTCAATTTCTCAGACGGTGGAATTGTAAATATTCCCGAAGGTACACAAACACAAACCAAAGCGGTCGCATTTTATTCACATGTTATCTGTTGTTTATTTTTATGTTCTTTGTCTTCATAAATGCCAATGCAACCCACTGAAGAACTATTCGATTCGTATCGATTTGTTAACATAGTTCTTTGTTTGTATGTTAAATATTACATGTATGTCGCAAACTACTAACACTTAAACCTTTAACACCAAATAGACCATTCGGTGTGTGGATGTTTTCTGTGATTATATGTATACGTGGCACAGAATTTGCTTCATGACTACAATTTAATGAAAACAAAAGAAACTATATAAAGTGTATTGCTGAATTTTCAACAATGTCATAATGCTATTTAAAAACGTTTACATACATTGTTATATTACTCATACATTTATTGTGATATATTTTTAGAATATGTGACATTTCAGTTATTGTCAATTGTAAATCTGTGAAAATGAAACCTTTAAACTTGAAAATGTGAATTGTGTATTTATTTTAGGTTATGTTCCAGTTAAAATATTCACGTCCATAGATATGTCAATTATAATAGACATAAGATCACGGCTATCGCACGCATTACTGACCCTATCTCGGCACGTGCAGGTTCTTGCAATCGATCGAGAACCATTGTCTGTGATCTACTCGATACCAGAGTTCTACCGGGAATTGGCTAGTGATGAGAACTAAGTGTTCCGATTCAGAGCAGCCTATGTAGTAGGTGTAGAAGTGAATGAGGGCCAAGGTATAACAATACCAGGTGACAAATATTAAATACAATAACATAACATTCCTCTGGACTATTTGAACAAATACAATTAATACCTATGTCGAAATTTCGCCTAACTGCTTAAACAACTCAAAAGGCTATCAAGTGTGAAATGTTTCGCTATGAACAGAAACGGCATTTAAATCTATATACTTATAGTGATAATTGTATAAACATGTGTTTGTTTTGACATTCAGAATCTCAAACTACTAGTCTTATCAGGGGTGAGTTATCTGCTCCATCTCACATCAACGAAGGCAGCTTTCAGTATGCTAATGTAGTAGCGGAGGTGCAAAAGGAGGTTGAAGGTCTTACACAGGCTTTGGAGAAAGCGTGTGAAGAAAACGTGAAACTGCAGAAAAAGCAGCAGACCAGTTTGAGCAAGCAGAAAGCTTTCGCCAAACTGCACGAAAGCTCAGGTATGTTCAAACCCTCTGAAAAATAACTGGTCAATTAGACGCCAGCAACGATAGACCGATGTACCCTCCAAAGAAAAGCCAAGACGAAATCACGAAAGAAACTATGCACGCAAAAATACGTCGAGTGTATCCACAAATCGAATACATGCCGGTTAATCAACCCAAAATTGGTATATTGAATCTTCAGTCATTAAGGCTTTAAAAATGTAATGACAAGACTCATGCGTGTTTCAAAACCACGTGCCAATTTACATGTTGTATTGTGGTAAATATAATAATGTTACCCGCAACAATAAGACAAATTATTTTAAAGGATTCTGATAATTGATTTCAATATTTGAATTGTGTTGATTGTTAAAGAATCATGTTTGAATGGGTCGTTATATAAATATGACACGCAATAGAGGTTGATTCCATGTATGATCAACCCGCGAATGGTAATGTCAAAACGAGGCTAGTGATATTTAATTACACCGAATAATAAAAGGTCAATTATAGATCCAAACAAATGACATTATGTTATGTTAGGTTTATGTTAGACTTGTCAGATTTCAATATGACTTGATCCATATAGTAGGAGTTTTTTTCAGTGCGTTAATGTATATCGTTTAATAATAGGGTGGTATATTCGGTCTTTTCGTAATGATGGGTGAACAAGAGTTGTCGCTCGTGCGGGACGGTATGGGTTAAACAGTTAAACAAACCAAACGAGAACACGTTCTGCATCTCAGATCGCCGAAATCGAAATATTTACTGTTCATTTCAATTAAAATTTACATATACAATTATACCTTCATTGATTGATATACATATAGTTCTAGTTTGTTTACATTTGTATTTTAATTCTGCATTGCAATATAATTTCGCGACCCAGAACTTGTTATAATATCATTCATAATATTTTTATGTATATTTGCCTTATTTAATAACATATTGATCTCAGTCTTTTTCAGCTTTTATACACATGTTAGCCTTCTTCATCATGTTTTTATAGTCGGTTGTACAAGCTGCCCAAGCTTATGTTTGTTGTTATTTCACTCTTGCCGACTCAAAATAAATCTTATCTTATCTTATCTTAACTAACAACTGTCTGTCCATATGCATGTTATAATTCATCATGATCTAAGACAATGTTTTAAGGTGCTGGATGGGGCTGTGCAAATTAAAGCTGATTTGTTCATGCTGTTGTAAAACTCTTCGATGACGTAATTTCCCATTTTGAAGATTCTAAAGCCTTTTAAGGTCGACAGATTTTTGCACGATACCGTCTTGGAAGTGGTCCGAACAAACGTGTGTATAAAACGTTGGAATCTAATTCTTCCGGCTTTTGTTCCTACCCAGTCTGTTTTGTATATAAGTCCTTAAGTAATTTATCTTTTTTTCCGAAAATTTACTTACTCTGCTGCTTAAATTGAGACATTTAAAGATGCAGCAGAAGTATTTTTCCATTGTTTATATTGACGCCGGAAGTAGGTATACCGTCCCACACGAACGACAACTGTGTGAAGAGAGAATTACGAAAATCCGGAAAAAGCAATTATATAAAATAGAAAGCATGTATGCAATTAATAGTAAAATAACATTGAGCAATTAACAAGTATGGAGGACATGGTTTCTTTCAAGAGATTCATCACCTACCTACCTTTTAAAACAAGGTTAGAGCATTCTAATCAAATACGTTTCATAACATTCTTAATACATCTATGTTTATAATATTGTTCTGAATAGTATTCTTATAATTGCAAACATGTTTGTTTGTTTTTTAATAAATAGTATATAAACATAGAAATGGTGTGTTGTACTTATAGACATCTGCGTGTTATTTACAATATAATTAAAACTAGGAATACAACAAATACATCAAACAACATGAAAGCATCTATCAATACAGGTCGTCATATTACGTAAAAAAACAGTAATTACACGGTATTGATTATTTCAATTAACAAAATCGTACTACATGTATTACAATTATTGAAACGGTTTGCTTGTGAAATCTTATTTTTTTCATACTCTTCAATAAAAAACTCAGTTATGACATGTAACCCTTGTGTATATTACATAATATGGATAAATCATTATCAATATACAATGTCTAACTAGCAATAATCAGATTTGCTTACTCACAATAACGAAAATAGGAACATTTATGTTTTATAACAAAATTACTGAATGAGATATATTATCAATGCAGAAAAAAACAACATTAATGTCCCTTTTAAGCATATGGGCACTCTAGTTCAACTTTATATCAGTTTTAAATCAATGAATCTATTATGCAAGCATGCAGCTCATTATTGTCTTCGCCTTTGTTGGATTTGAGGAGGAGAAGAGACTAAGACAGGTCGATTTGGAGCAAACTCAGAGGGGTTTTGGGGTTCTGGGTAAACCAAAGGTTCACAATTTGTACTGATCTTAAGTTCAGGATCATCCAAAACAAGAAGCTCTCACATTTATAGGCGTAAACTGAGAATAGTTACCGGAAATGGTATGACCATCGTGACTTGCAACAACCATATGTCCGCTTTTCAATAACTGAGTAAGGACCTGGGACAAACAGCGTAGCCAGTTTGTCCACCTTGCGTTGTTTGACCAACGCATGGTGACCAGGGCTGAGGGTTGATATGCCTATATTCCGCTTTGAACTAGAATACTCCTTCATATTCAAATAACTAACATTTGGATTCTGAAAGGGTTTCACAAATTAGGGTTTAAGTTGCATTGCGAGGAGTTACTCTATAGTACATAAGAAAACCATGGAGCACGAACAACTCTGTTTAGAGTAGACGGGATGTTAACTTAAGGCCAAAGGAGAGTTACTGACATATGCTAAAACAAACGATCTGAACACAAATCTGCAAGTTCTTTCCCTTCGAAGAGTGGACCATTATCAGACCTAAAAACAGTGCGGTAATCTTGTCGTGCGAACATTGCGTTGAAACTAACAACCACATTTAACTGTTAACTTAACGATTTTCACAAGAAGTCAATACTGACCACAAAGGAAAGTCATGCAAAATCAAATAAAAACTTCCAGCCAGGGAACTACGTTTGTGGAACACAACAGTCATTTATATCTAGTCCAGAACATGATGCTTGTCATGAACCCATGACCATATAGTATTCTCTACCAATTCGTCAACGCCCGGGATCCAAACGTTTGCCCTGATACGTAACTAAGTATGCCTTGGTGGTATTGGTAAGCAATATCGACAACACGATGCTGTGGGGAAGAAGGCATAATGATCCGATCGTCTGGCACATGACCCCATCGACGAACATAACCTTCCCTGAAACAAGCAAAAGACGCAATTCAAGAAGAGCCATCCCTTTGGACTGAATAGCCGACAGGACTCGTTGAAGCAAAACATCGAGACATGGTGCACTACTTATATTATCACGAGTCATAGCCCTCTGGACGATGAATGCAACAAAGTTTCGGAATCATTATCAATTTTTGGTTGGTTGTAGTGATATTAAAAGGAATTCGGACATTATGTCTAGGTAGACATGTGTATCTCAAGACGGACTGCGACATGTCTGAAGGACTTTGGTTTTGGAGTTACCGACACTTGTCTTCACATTTTATCGGTCAGCTGAAACACCCACGTTACTCAAAAAATGACCATTGACCTTATTAACCTGCAAGACTACTCCTGTATTTTCCAGATAATGCCATCAAACAAAGTAAAATACTGATCAACAATACAGAAATTTTGTAAATTGTATCTGCCCTGATGACCTTGATTATTTAAAGGTGTAGATGAACCATAAACAAGAATCGATTATAACCGTTTGTGAAGAGCAATATCAGGCAAGACTGTTTAAACATCTACATGCAACATGTTTGCACTTGTTATACAAATTGTACATAATGATCAAATATCTTTACACTTGTGGATGATATGTCGGGACTTGCAGTGTTACAACAAGACTCGTCACTCAAATCATCAAATGGCTCCTGTTGATAATCTGCTGGAGCTCTTGTGGCTCACAAACCGACCAATCGTCTCAAAATAGCTCAGTTTATTGTTTCTCGGACACTTCATGCCGGTCGATGGAAACCTAGAGTAGACCTTTCACTACAAGGACGTCATATTGAAATTATGACACTATTACAAGTACGCATAATTCCTTCATCCGGGACGATAGTTATCCACTACTAATGTTATATTGATGCTAATCTTACCCACCCTAAGTGGGATTCGAACTCTTGCTCACAACAAGTCGCATACTACAATAAGAATTTTACTACACGACCGTCCGGTTATCAATAAAGCAGATGTCAATAGTGGAACTTCATGTACATTTCGCTCATACATATATGCTATTGCTAATGCTGATTTTCCCGCACCCATTAAAAGTGGCCCTCGGACAACTTGTCTTTCTTATAAAAATAATTATCTTATTTAGAGTGAACTTGAATGAGACAACTATGTATGATACCATTTAATAATAAGTATTTAAAGAGTATCGTAATTATGGATATATAATACTTAATTACACGTCTATATTAAAAGTCTTTAATTTTATTAACCCATGGTTATTTACTTATTGTTTGGATAAGGTTTTGAGATTGATTTCTTGAAAACTTCAAATGTATTGGTAGGAAAGCTTTTTTGATGCACCGTCGTCGCTTACTAAAGCAATTGGGTACTTGCCAAATTGCTGCTCACGACAATTCCTTATCCATCTTTTCACCACTGCCACCTTGATCCTGACTTTATACGGGATAATTTTAATCGGCTATTTATTGGTTATCTAGATGTTGTTGTTTCCTCTATACCCAACATTGCTTACTTCAACACTCACGTTTCGTTTATCAAGATTCTTAACAAACCAAACTTCTCAACAAACCCACTAAAAAGCTCTCGAGTGATGTCTTTTAACGATATACACATAAAATTGTTATGTGCATAACGTATGCCACACCAACTTGATTCTAGACGATAACGAATACACGATATCGCTAGCCAGCTTTAACGGGTGTAAAATATAACAACCTCGCCGTCACGTCAATAAATGGTCGTCTGTCAACGAATCTATTTCCTTTTTTCCATAACTTGATCAAACTATGCTTAAACTCTTGAAACACGGCACATACCAGTTGAAGCTCTGTCCGTCTTATATTCAAAATATATATTGGCTCTGAATATACAATCGATGTGTTCAGTAAGACGTGTTATTTCATTCGTGTCCGTCCTCAAAGCTTTCATATTTCCTCAAAGACGTATCCGGTCTTGATTCAATATGACTCAGACCATGTTAAAGCATGGTATTGTTAATGCCGGGCGGGTGCGCTTTCTGTCGCACGTGTTCGCACGTGGCATCTGCCATTTGGTATTTTTCTGGTTTATCCCGGCCAATAATCGATTGTTGCATTACGGACTGGAACACATATGTTGATGACGTGTCTCATGTGACACAAACTGTGTTCCGACTCCGAGTCCGATGTCAGTACTGTTGAAGAGTAAGTAAGTCTCAAGACCTTGAAATATTCATAACGGAACATCAATGACTTAAGTCTTATTTACTCCTCAATATGAAGGCATTTACTTCTGGTGAAACTGTCTCATTTTGTTAAAGGCATATCTCGACTTTCAACACTTAATTGTTTCAGCAGTAGGGAAATATTGTATAAGGTTGTTAATATATTATTATGTAACCGGAAAATCCGTAGTAGAAGTAGTAGTTAAATAGTTACCATAATACGAATGTGCAACTTCGATAACGGTCTTGTAGAATATCCACTGTATGAAAACAGTTTTGTTAAAATTCTAAAATATTGGTTAAAAATTCTGAACCAAACGAAAAGCGTTTACATTGCATAATGTTAAAAATTCATAGTTAGGATTAATATTTGTAATGCGCTTCCAGTCGCTGGTGTGTTTTTTTTTTTTAATTTTACATTTACATTTTGTGTTTTGGTTTCTGATGACATTTTAACAGTTTGTGCACTTTTATAAAATGCAAAATCCAGAAAATAAGTGACTTGAAAACGGGTAATGAACATGTACAAAGCGTTTTATTTGATTTATTGGTAGCACTTGGATTGCTTCAGATGTATTCAAAGGACAAGTAATGTTGGTATAACATAACGCCATATGTGCAAAATCACGTTATTATCGTGTGGTGTCGCGTGTTTCTTAATTGACTCATCATGCCTTCATTTCAAATCACAGATATGTACCAATAATTCAACCATAAATAACAGCTGGTGTATACGACTAATATGCGAGCACATAATATGTTTATGATCACCTGATTGCAAAATAAAGGTTATTATTTGACTTCCTTGAGAGCAATTTATACTCATTTATAGCTTTGAAGATCAGGATGTTACAGAGCTGTCGTATGTGTTGGAACAATTCTGGTTGAATGATTGATGGTACATAATACACGGCAACCTCTTTAGATTCTGTGCGAAATGGTCTTAAGAGACTCCTTAAATCATCGCCATTCTCTCGTCAGATAGACATAGTGAAAGACAAAGAGTTCTCACACGCAACGTGAATTTCAAAGGCTACAATGGCGGAGATAAAAAAGGGAAGGACTGGGAAACATTTGGTACATGTTACATTCCACTGAATCCGTAATCGCACAAAGTGCCCCATAAACAAGAAATACATCAAAGGCAGGTGCGACGTTTGTGTTTATTTAATTTATGCTGTATGTGTCTCCGTAACATTAAGGTGCATTTCATTGAAGACTGTAGTAACGTTGTGATGCGTTTAATGTGGTACTTAACTTTTTTTCACTGTCGAAACCCTTGTTTGAAGATGTCCACATTCATGCGGAGTGAACTTTTTTAAAAGTAACATAGCTTATCTTTTTGTATTGCAAATCTAGGAAACATGTTGATACAATAATTTTAGGCATTAAATAAGCCATTTTTCCCTCAATCCCAATACGATTGAAGTCGGACAAAGTGTATGGTCTGTTTCAAAGGACGTATTTAATTAACCAAAAAAAAGCACTTGCGCGTGTACTTTCATATACAAACACGTGATTATCGAAAACTGTTTAAAGTAAATAATCGGTTGGCGCTTTTAAGAATGTACATAGCATTTCAATATTTAATTTAATGAGCTTTGATTTTGCAATAAAATATGCTCGTATGGCGTCAGTAAATTTAACATAAATGATGATTGTTCGGTATAATGAACATAATATAAACTGACAAGTATATGTATGTATAACGTTGTGCTGATTGCGTTGTAACAGTTTAATTATCATGCATCACAAATGAAATATACATTTGCAAACAAATGAAATATGTATTTCCCATGCCATGTTAAAAATATTTATATTATTATGATAATATATTTTTAACATTAATACGTGCCAAACACAATTTTACTTCTGCATTTTTTATGTATTACATAGATTTACAAAACATAACATGTCATTTGTAATGTTAGTTATATCAGATGCATAAATTGCACGATAATTAACGACAAATATGTTAGCGATGTAAGCAATATCCATGGCGTTTCACATGTATTACAATAATTAAACACCAAAACGACATAACAAAAATTGACATTACATTTATAATTATACATTTATTCAATACAAAACATCAATAACCATTTACAACTGTTAACGCATTTTAACTCAATGTATCTTAAGATACAATACGCTATATATTAGCATTTTTTTTTTTGTTAAAGCCCCAATAACACCTTAAATCAACGAATATTTCGCAAAATATATCGTGGAGTAAAGTTAACCCATAAATAATCAGTATCGCCGTGGCGTAGTGGATATGGTGTCCGCCTAGCGATCGGGAGGTCATGGGTTCGAACCCCACTGGTAGCGTTCCTTTGATCTCCCCCAAAGACACCAAGTACTGGTTCTAGTCCCAGGAAACGGACTCGAGAGCGTTTATATAAGCCTACGGCTTTCGATGCAATCGAGCTAAAATAAATAGGTTTAAACTAAATAATCAGTGTTCCTTAAAGCAAACGCAAACAGTTCATACAATATATTCAATTTTAATTTCCAGCAACGATATCTATTCATACGACAAACTAACAATAACATCATGGTACATGAACATGTGTTGAATATATTGTACCACAAACAAATAAAATAAAAAAGAGCATTTTGTAAGAGTATTATTCTGTGACAATTGCAGTTGTGTGTGTTTGTAAACTCAGATCGATATCCCTATTAGTCTTTACAGGATTTCGAAATGAACAAAACATGTGTCTGAGTGTGGTGCGAAACTTTTTACCATTCAAAATGTATACAAAAAAATTGATCCAGTTCTGAATATCCGTAATTGCAAATGCTACATGGGTGAGGATGAAATAGTTCATGTAGTCATGAGGACTGTCAGCTAGTATAACCAGTGGGTCTGGGTAAAGCGAATACCATATTAGAGCTAAACAATAAGGGATGCGAAGTACGACACACGTGATAGATGTAGCTATTAATATGATTGTTAATTTTGTCTGTTCTAGCCTTTTCTCGTCAATAACATTTTTGTTCGATGTCATGTTGAGTCTTTCTTTTGTTTGCTTTGCAACTCGAAATATAATAGCGATGTTGCATGTAAAAACAACGACAAGCGGCAGTAATTTCAATGTGAACCACACATTAAACTTTAGTGGGAACAGTACAGCACACATCCTTTCAACAGTCCAACACGTTAGAATATAATTAGAGAACACCAAGATTATACTATTCAAAAAGTTGAACATCACACACATATCATAGTTCATATCAATTTCCAAATTGTCAAGATAATAGTAGGTGAATCTCACAAGAACAACAAACATGTCACTAATGCTTACACAAACTATATACAGTTCTGTAGTTTTGAAAGATTTCATGTTATACACTAGTATTATTGTCATCGGATTTGTAAAAAATCCAGGTATATTTGAAAAATAAATGGTGAAGTGTTTTATAAACATCAACACTTTCACCTCATACATATTATCTAGTGAAGACGTTAACGTTTCTTGATTCGAATTATTTGCGCATATCCAAACCGAGCACTTTGTTGAAATCTGTGCACATGGACATCTGTGGAATGTATCGTTGTTATTTCCCGTATTGTCTTTGTGTTTTTTGGTTAACGGTATTGTCGTGTGAACACTGTCCTGAATTGGCGATGATTGCTCACCATTGTTCGAACTTTCCCCAGATAAGTGTGGACAAATACGTGAAAGCAATATGATGCACTTAATGTATGACTTAACAAACATTTCTGAAATGATAAAAATAAGACATTACAAATGTATCATATAATACAAAGCCACACAATAAACCACAGTGTTATACAGATTGTCAATATGAAGTCAAATTCGTTAGAAAACAAATGCACACAATAGTGCCTGTAATCCAATTGAAATCAATTTCTTGTTAATTTGCAAAACATGTTTAACTTGTCGTTATTTTGTAATTACTTTTGTACGGCACAATAGTTTGTATTTAAATTGAAACCAAAAATATTAGATCATGTTAGAATTGGAAAAAAAAACAATTCACGACTATAAATTTGCATATAATTCTGATGCCCGACCATATACCCTCAAATGTAGCAAATATCTGTGTTCATTGGTCTATAAGCGCAGTTCCATAAAAATTATATTATTGTTCACTATAGAAATAAAGCTTATGTACATGCATATATTCAAAGATATATATGCTTATCGAATGACCGTGACTTTACCGTGTGAAACACGGAACAGTTACAATTATCAGACTTTAAACCACCACGATTTTTAGGAATAATATCAGTTAGATTAAGGAGCTAACATAAATGTAGTGTGCTGAACGAAACAACTGATCGAGGTGAAATTGAAGCAAACATCGTCAAAAAACTACGAATGTTAGAATGTGTACTTATATTTAATAATTCATTCGGCATATATTTCATGAGGAATGCTCGGTAATTATTTCATGTAAATATCATGTAATATTGTTTGTTTCTCTGTAAAATCGTCAATGTTCAATAAAATACGTTGGGTGTGTCTACGATACTATAGACACATGAACAAGTGATCAAATGGTTTGACATATATTCAAATGTATTAATTGTGGTGCATAACAATGGAAGAATGCTACATATGTTTTATTTTTTGGCATAAACATTGAAAAATGCCCTCCCCCCAAAAAAAACCCCAAAAATTATGTTTTTAACAGAGGATATACACTGTCAAGTATTGAATATAAATTATTTACCCATTTTATTTAAGAGCAACTTTAGAATGCTTTGTAACAGGGGAAAATTACTCGTTGATGTGTTGTGGTTAATTAATTTCTTAATGTAACAAAATATATATTAAAATAAATTGGTAATAAATCATTGTGCAAGCAATTAAATGTATTTAAATATAAAAAGTCAACACTATTGAAGCTTTTCTTTTTGCTTAATTTGTAATGGTTATATGCTGATTAAGCGAGCCGTGTTAATCTGTAAGAAGGGCAAAGTTACAGAAATATATTCCTGCAATACGTTTAAGAAAATTAATTCAGATTTATGTCAAATATGAATAAATTCTACTTTACAATCAAAATACACCTAAAATATGGATTTTTTTACATGCGTTCATATTAAGTTTATTTTGAATAATCTATGCACAACTACATGTAACGTGTTTTCGCATCATCAAAATATTCATCGATATTTTTTTGTTTGTTTTAAACAGTTCATGTGCACGTATTTCATTGTTAATGACATTAAAAACGACTTACCGGATAACTTTTTCTTCAGCGCTTACACAGAGAATGATTAAAACTTTGGAATGATTTCTCTTTATATCGTAATGAGAGAAATCGATTGATGTATATCGACAAAACAAACGATGACGTATATTCGTTCCGATTAACGTTACAAACGAACGATGCTATTGTTAGCACGCACAAGTTGTAAGTTGCGCACGTAAAGGCTCTCGGGTGTGTAATTTTAGATGCTACTGTGCTAACGTTAACGCACTAGATTGCAAAATTAAACGCGCACAAGTGTGTGTTAAATAGCTTATGTCGCATGTAAATACACCGAAGTATATTAAATTATATTCAGATTTAATTGACTAATTTAGTACATTACACTTTATATTGGCAAAGTTCATGGGTACTTATGAACAGTCAAACATAACTTTGTGTTGAGAACAAATCTTGTGTGTGCATGGGTACCGAAAGGCGATTCTTCGAAGACCATATAGAAGATGTGAGTCAAATAACGAATGTGAACATATAATTTAACTCGATTACAAAGCAATGTTTTTTTTTTTCAATTGTATTATATATTTATATATATAACTATATATATATATATACATAACTATAAATAACTATATATAACTATATAACTATATAA
>VMBQ01001404.1:100555-143163 GCA_007657795.1 Dreissena rostriformis | reverse complement strand
GTGAGGTGTCGCTGTATCGCGGTTTGGTCAATTGCCTTAAAAGAAAGACTAGCGGGTATACATATATATATATATATATATATATATATATATATATCATGTATTCCACATTATTAATATTTCAATTGGTGGTATACGCATGAATTGCAAAGCATATTTAATTATGTCAACCTCTCTGGAATATAAGTAACAATATTGACCTAGTTTGCCGTACACTTTGATATGATGACTTAGTGTACATTGTATTGGTATCATTTCAGAAATCGGGGTAGAGGCGTATTCGAAGTTTCTAGCATTGCTGTCACTTATATGTACCCACTCATCTGGGGAAAGTGAATATGATGGTACGCAAACATCGCCAAGTCTGGACGTTTTTACGACGACTATTCCATATACCCAATTACAACAAAAGATTTCAGGAAATAGCAACGATGTATTCCACAGATGCCCATGTGGTCAATATTTAACAATTTGCTCAGATGCGATGTTTTTAAGTACCAATAATTCGAAGCAAAAAGGGTTAACTTCTCCATTCGATAATATGTATGAGATGGAAGTGTATACGTTTAAAATAAACTATTCCTTGTATTTTTGTATTCTACCTGGATTTGTTACTCATACGATGACAATTGTACTAGTATACAAAATGAAATCTTTTATAACTACAGAACTATAAATAGTTTGTTTAACATAAGTGATTTGTTCGTTGTTCTTCTGAGGTACTCCTACCATTATCTTGACGATTTGAACATTGATTGGACTATTAATATGTGTCGGATGTTTGAATATTGGAGAAGTCATTGTTGGTATTTTCTAATTATATTGTAGCTTGTTGGACTGTTGAACGGATGTGTGCTATACTGTTCCCTTTTAGGTTTAATGTGTGGTTCACATTGCCACGAGTACAATGCTGTCTAGGTATTCTGTTATGCTGGAGCTTACTGTGGACAATACCTTACTTAACGGAGATGATAATAATAAGAAGTTCAAGTGTAAATGCGACTAGACGAGTATGTGATTATTCGGTGTTCGTTTATGAATTTTGGCACGTTATTGAAACCATGTACTATGCATTAGTGCCGTTTGTCGTTGTTATTACATGCAACATCGCTATTATATTTCGATTTGCAAAGCAAACAAAAGAAAGACTCAATATTACATCGAACAAGACTTTTATTGACAAGAAAAGGCTAGAGCAGACAAACTTAACAATCATTTTAATAGCTACATCTACCACGTTTGTCCTACTTCACATCCCATATTGTTTAGCTCTGTTATGGTATTCGCTTTACCCAGACCCAACAGTTATACTAGCTAACAGTCCTCGTGACTATATTAACTATAACATCTGCACCACTCTAGCAATGGTTATAGCGGATATACAGAACTGGATCATTTTTTTGTATACATTTTGACTGGATTTTTTTTTTTGTTGTTTCGCACTCAGACACGCGTGTTTTTCTTTTCGAAATCACGTGAAGACTAGTAGGGATATCGATCTGAGTTCAAGAACACACACAACTACAATTGTCACCGAATAATACTCTTACGAAAGCATGCTAATATATATTTTATTGTATCTTAAAATATATCAATAATTTAGACTACAACATAATAAACAGACACTACAATTCATGTAAATGTATACTCGGTGGCATCATGCGTATGGAAGTGTTTCGATTGAATACCTTAGTTTTATCCGTGCTTTGAACGAATATTCTGTAGCCGTTTTTATGACATTGTTGTTATAAATAAAAAATTGCGTATTGCTCACATCATCAATATGTGTGTGGATCTTTATCGTGCAATGATAACAGTTGATTTCAATATAATGTTATGTACATTTAAATGAAATGTTATATGTTGTTAATATATGTAATACATAAAAATAATTACAAATTATAATTGTTTTGGCAGTAAAAACGTTCCGTCAGACGTGTTCATGTTCAACATATATCCATTGCCAATTTGGTATTGAACCTATTCATTTAAATGGTAATGTATTATTATAACATTATTTAAACCCAAATAATATACACTTATATATAGTTTTAATTTTCAATTTATATTCATGTTTATACCGAAAAAGATACGGTAATTTTAATCAACAAAGGCATAAGTGCACATTTGCAAACTGAAAAACTGAAGAGTTATTTCAAGTTTATATGATTTAAAAATAGTTTTTACATTCTTAAAAGCGACCAATAATTATTTGCTCAAACGGATTTTTTCGGAAACCCCATGTTTAATATGAAACCTCACGCTTGTGCCATTTGACATTGTATTCAATACGTGCTTTGCACATTATTCACGCTGCTTTTAAGGAAATTCAACCCGCATGCATGTTGACAAAGGCAACACAAGTTTTTTAGTGAAATTTAGATTCAAGTCCAGTACCACATTGAACAGAATGCTGAATTATTTTTTAACATAGTTTACATTGGTGTACACCGAAATGTTACAGAGACACACATTTGATAAAGGACAAGAGACACACATATGATATGATAAAGAACATTACCACAAACGGCACGTACTTTATTGCTATATTGCTTTTAATTGACGATAGCTTTAAATAACCACAGATTCACAATAAGTCCGAGGAATGTTAAATTCAGCTCAGAATGTTTTGCGTTTTCAATTAGCCGATCAAATCCCTTGTAGTTATATCATTGTATAATTATCGCTTTTAGACCAGGTGCTGATGACTGTTTTGATTTTGGCAATATTATCGAGGAGCTCTTTGCATAATAAGGCGAGGCAACCGCTGTGCTGCAAGGCATATAAGGAAAAGTTAATTATAGTAAATACTTATTGCCCGTTCGGCGTATATTACTCGCCAACTTTATAATTAAGCATGTGTATGTATTTGCTTTAAAAATCGGCAAAAGCACAGAGATATAACATATGTTATATAATGAAATATGCACAATTGATATTTGAGTGAGTCATAAGAACTTAATTAGGGGCTCATACTCAAGACAGGCCGCATAGGATCCGTCGCAGTATAGTTTATGCGGTGTCTGTCCGGCCGTCCTTTCGTCCGTCCGGAATACTTCTTTATGCCGAATTCATTGAAACGTAACATAAGTGTATAAATAGATAAGAGAATGATACACCTCAAAAGCCTGTTTTGACTTGAAAATAACCAAACGCTTTTGTCTGTGGCCACATCTTAGAACTACTTGGGCAAAGTTCATTGAAACTTGGTATTAGTGAATGGATAAGAGAATGATACACGTCAAATTGCGACGCAAACCATTTGTCAATAACGGAGTTATTGTCCTGTTGTACTTGAATCTCCAATAACAAATGAGCCACATCCATGCACTTCTACGCAGTGATTCTAAATCATCTGTTGCTGAGTCACATCCATGACGCATAGCCCTAGAGGCAAGATCAAGGTCACACATTGAGGGCAAATTTCACAAATTTAAAGAATTATTAATAATTAAGACATTTCTCCTTTATACATCAAGGGATTCTGTAACAACTGTCTACCATTGTTCTTCTTTATTTGGTTGTGTGTCACAGGTAAGACCAAGGTCTCTAGGGTCAATGTAAAGGTCACAAAATGACTTTATACCATATTATACCATACATCAAGGGATTTGCAAATGCCTTGATGTAATTCTTCATTGTGTTCGGGCAGTGAGGTACATGCCAAACCCATGTCCAAATGACAAAGGTCAAGTTCAAATTTAATTTGTCGCCCACCGCCTTTCAATAGCAAAGTTATCACTATTTCTTCCTTATATAATATATATTAAAGCTTTTTTGAAGATTAAATTAAAACTTGGTGACGAGAATATACACGGATAGTTGAATGTGGCACAACAATTGTCCGTTCACATCATCTTTTAAAAGCACCACCCTTTAAAACCATTCTTAGTTATTTAAAACAAAATCTAATTCATTTCGGATTTGTAACGCGTAGCTTTTATCTTAGAACTGCTTGAATAGGTTATGATTACACCATTATTATCGTGAATTAATCAATGATTTTATAACGAGTTGTGTACATAGATTCGCATTGCAAGCATTTAACGGGATTATCAAATCAACTCATTTGCTTGTTGCTTTAGATATCAAAATATTCAAAGGGGCACAGTCTTTTAAGATATGGAAATGACCATTTGTTAAAACTTTTACTGCGCTAATATTATACAATGATTAATATTCCACGTCTTACAAATATAATACATACAATTAAAATTGTATGTTTGCCATGTTTGCCTCCCAATAGTAAAATGCAACTGTATTTCTCAATGTAACCAAGTTTTTTCCGCGTGGATTTATTCTAGCTTGGGATTTAATATAGTCCAGACATAGTCTCAAAACTATCAAGCTTCGAAGTAAAAATGGACACTGGAAACTTTCAAATGTGTAAGACAGCGGAAAAACGTGTATTTCGTCTTCATGGACATTAAGATAATAAAAAAATAAAATAAACTTCTATTAAATAAATCAAGGGGAATTTTAGCTACCATGTTGTTAACGAAATAAGACCGTATATGCACTGGTATAACTCAGATAATGGCGTTTTAGATTAAAACATCGGTGAAGCACAAGGTGATCAGAGCATTAAGCTGCTTCCCCTATACTTCGTAAACAACATATAGAACAACCTTAATGACAACAAGGTCGGAATCCCAAAGACCGAACACAAACTTATATTTATTTTACTCGTTGCTGACGATGTGGGTAATCACGTGAGTTTGTTTCTATATGATACAGAGACACTTGCTTCAGCTTAGTCTCGGTGAGTTTAATATTTGCACCAGTGTACTTTATTTTAATTCATAAATTGAAAATGCATATGTATTAAACTTAAATAATGAAACGATTTAAAACTTTTTATAACACCATATTACGATAACATAAGGAATGCTGTTGTTTTACAGGCAATAGTATCGGTCAAATAAATTATTGTTACATAAATACACACATACATTATGAATAATTATACTTATAATTTAGGGAAAGCGTACACAATTAAGGTATTTAAGTGCAGGTATTATTAAAGACAGAAAAGAAGGGATGAAGTCCCACATAATAAGGACGTACAGTCTTCTGAAATAAGCACTAAATACCTGACAATACATTATTGTGTTCATTATAAAATAATGTATATGCTCTTAGCGTCATGTTTTTCTTGTGTTTTAATTACTATGTTTGCAATTTAAATAGTTAACATTTTCCCTACATAAATTGCAAAAAATAGAATGGCAAACACATGATATAATGCACCTGTGATAGACACATGGTTTACAGTTGACTATGAATTGCTCACAAAGAATTCAAGAATGAACCTTAATTATGCTATGATGCGATAATTAACAATATAATATGTACTTGCTCATTAGTCTTATATACCAGCTGTTATATTATGGTTCAATTAATGTTAAATATCTGTGATTTGAAATGACGACATGAAGAGTCAATTAAGAAACACGCAACACCACAAACAAATTACGTGCTGATGGACATATTGCGGCTTGTTATACCAACAGTACTTGACGTTTGAATATGCCTATAGCAAACTCAGTGCTAAAAAAAATCAAATAACACGCACTGCGATAATATTATATAATTTTGATGTCGATCAAACATATTAAAATATCACAAATGTGTTTACTATAAACGTAATTTATACATAATGGTTTCCACACAAAACGCTATTGTTTAACCTCTATGTAGATCATGAATCCAATATTTGTTTTGTGTATGTTTATAGCTCATACGTCATTTGTATGTCATGTAAACTTGTTTTAAACCGCATGTTGTTCGTGAACACATCGTGTATAGTATTTAAACATGTAAGAGTCACAAGCCAGAATATCTGTAGTTAACCAGCCGGTTACGTTTTATGTTAACTTTTAATAATAATATTATGAAGTATTAAAAGGACCTTTTAGTTTGCTTCTGTTTTTGAAACATGTGACATGCAACAAATTAAAATGTGTCTTTTTAACTGAAATGGTATCTTTTGTTAATTATTAGCATATTTTATTTAACATTACTTGTTCATGTTCTTGTTCTGGTTAAAGATTGAGCATTTAAAATATTGACGTCGTATAGTCATTTTTATAACAGGTTCTTGTACATTTTTTAATCAACCAATTTTAAAATAAGGCACAATGAAGCGGCAAACAGGTTTTATAATGCAGATGCAGATAATAAAATGTCCACCCGTTATATTTATCAAGGACACGTTGTTCCGGATGCTGTATATGATGCATGTGTACTTGGTGTAAACTCCTTTTATTTATGACGGACACGTTACTGCGCACGCTTTAAATAATGCAGATATAGTTGGTGTAGACACGTTGTATTTATCATACGCAATAGACGACGTATGTTGTAAACAATGCATGTGTACTTTGGGTCGACTCGTTACATTTATCTAACCCAAGAGACTGCGGATGGTGAAATTAATCAAAATCATGCATGTGCACTTGGGGAAGACTCGTTGCATTTAGCAAAGACACGTGGCTGCGGAAGCTGTTAAATATGAATGTGCACTTGGGGTAGACAAGTTGCATTTATTAAAGTCAAGTGGTTTCGTATGCTGTAAACAATCCATATGCACTTGGGATAGACACGTTGCATTGTGGTTGTGTATGCTGTACATAATGCATGTGTTCTTTCGGTAGACTCGTTGCATTTTTCAATGTGCTCCTACTGACGCGTGTGTTTACTTAAAACAACGAATCTGCTACAACATGTCGACCACATAAACCACGTTCAGAAACGAAGTATCGTCTGTCAATTCTATGATTAACAAATAGTTAAAAATAATTTAATTAATAATACCATACATGTTATGTTAGTAGTGTTATAGGTAGACCATTAACAAGTTGTAGGTCTCGTCATAAAATCAATATTCTACGTTAAATGTTGATCATTATGATGATCAATCCTTAATAACACACTTCATGTGCAATTATAAGTTTTTTTTTATGTAGCAATATAATTATAAAGTATCTACCAGATATTGGTGCTTCATAAACTTCATGAACGCCAGACGTTTTGTTGTTGTTGTTTTTGTTCCTACATCGTGAGCCAATACTCAGTAAATATTGAACTAGTGCTTTTTAAAGCTTTTAAGTTCGTTTATATGTGTCGATACTTAAGATCCGAATTTAAATAAACTTGGTAAGAACCATCCCTATAGGCTGGATATGTAAAATCGTTCCGGTCCAATGAGTTTTCGGGGAGTTATTATCCTTTGCTTATGTATATGCTACTATTCGTTTCAGACAAGTATGGTCCGACTTTGATAAAAACTTGCTACGAAGCGTACCTTAAGGGTGTACATTAGTCCAATAATTTGTCATGGAGCTACTGCTCTTTGAGTATTAACATTTTTCTTTTTGTTTCCGCGCGAGATCTCGAACACTATAAAGCTCCGCATTAGATTGACTTAATATGCAGCGCCCCTATAAGAAGGATATGTGCATTCTTGTCTGGTCGTTCGGTCTAATGATTCTTAGGAATCATTTAACTGCGATTATACATAAATGTCGCTTTTTGTTTTAACGTGAGAACTTAAAAACTCATTATCCGAATTATGATGAAACTTTATATGCAGCATCCCCTTTGAATGACATATGCTTCCTTGTCAGATCGTTCAGGTACAAATGATTTTTCTGAGATTAACTTCTCTTTGATTTTGTACATGCTTCCTTTCGTTTCCGCAAGTGCTTTAATAAATCGAACGTTATGAAACTGTATTTATCCCATCTTCGCCGCGAAATTGACGGTTTAACACCCCATGATTTAAATTTATCTCTTTCCCACACTGTTGAATAAACCTGTCGCATGCACGGACTTCGTTTTGGATTTATACATTAAATGAATTGTTAATTTTTCAAATCAATATACCGTATACAAATAAAAGCCGAATTTCAACTTAAATTTATCTCAAAATCGGCTTTCCGTACTTTTATTTTTTATGCAATTGATTGCCCAATTTATGACGTATCTCGTGTGACGTAATTTCTGTGACAAAACACACCAGTTTAATTTTGACTCTCTGGATTTTAAGATGGACAAGTTGGACGTGTTACTTTATTAAAAAGTAAAATATGTTGTAAAGCATTGAACGAATCAAAAACGTATTTCGGATTGTGTGGCTGTAATGCCTAATTGTAAGTTTTAATATTAATAAAATAACTAGCTTCGATAGAAGTACGGTTTCGAAAATTGTGTTTTGTGTCAGATCAAAGTCAAGCGATATTAAAAAATAGTGTGATTAAAGTAAATGTCGAAAAAAGGATCGAAGAACAGAAAATGGATGTACATATCGTTGTAACTGTATTTTTATGAGGATTGGATTCAAGTTGTCATTAAGGTAAGCGTGTTTTTATACCAAATGTCGATGAAGAAATCAATTTTGTTTTGTGTGCAGAAACTTTAACTCGCCATAAAAGCAAACAAAACTGACGAAAATGAACATGGTAATTACACAACGTTAGTGAGTAGAACAAGAAGCAGTAGATGTTTGACTTTGTTATGCCAGTTAGTAAAAAGTGTGCAAAAGAAGAGTTGTTTATAGACTAAAATTTACATTTTCGGCGGGGATAAATGCTGAATCATGCCTGAAGTAAGTTCAAAATGGCAGCCATTCCTTTCTTTATTGCAGTGGTGAAACTAAAAATAAAATGTGAACAAAAGCGTTTGTGTTCAACTTGAGTGTGCTACATTTGAAATGCTGATTAAATTTGAATCGAGGCATATAGCGATATTTTGTCTCGTTAGTCTTCTTTTGCGTGGAATTCTTAAGGACTATTTCGAGTTCCGTAAACGGGAAAGATCACAATTAATATTACTACGCAGTGTTAGATTCAGTTAATTTAATGTGTTTTTGCTTTTATTTTATCAATTAAAGACTTAATAATTGACGACTAAGAAAATTGATGGGATAAAAAGAATACTAGGATTAGGGTTGAATAGAGAGAA
Source organism: Dreissena rostriformis (assembly GCA_007657795.1). NCBI lineage: Eukaryota > Metazoa > Mollusca > Bivalvia > Myida > Dreissenidae > Dreissena > Dreissena rostriformis. The sequence goes on along the minus strand of VMBQ01001404.1, from coordinate 134,199 downwards.
GTTTATGTTGCTCGGCTCGAACACCGAAAGCACTCGCCAAGGCTCGCGCTCCCGGCGTTCTTAGCCTAGCAACATACACTTCTCTCTATTCAACGCAAACCTAGTATTCTCTATATGCATTATCCCTTAGGGTGTAAATGCTCAACCTTGTCAGGTTGTTCTGTTTCAATAAGATTTTAGGGAGTTATTTCCTTTTGATTAGTATTATGCTTCTTTTCTTATCCGCCCGGGATCTCGGATACGTAAGAGCCGAATTTTATGCATTGTAGTCCAATGATTTTATAGGGAGTTGTTACCCTCGGATTATTTATATGTTTCTCTTCGTATCCACGCTAAATATCAGACATATATTCAGACTCCGAATTCTATTAAATTTGATATGAGCATCCATATGAGGTGGACATATGCATCTTTGTCAGGCCAGTCCGGTCCAATTATGTTCAGGGAGTTATTTCCCATATATTGTTTATGTGTCTGTTTATTGAGATCTCAGACACTTTATGCCCCGATGTACATCCGCCTTTTCGTTTTTTAATTTAACGTTTTAGAGCACAATAAGCACGCTTTGTTTCACTTCTTGTTTCGACTTCGACTTTCGAAAGGATAACTTTTATTGGCTTTTTTGTTTTCTATATAACAGTAGTTTCGTATAAGATATGATAACCTGCACTGAAACAACAACTAAGCCATAAAGAATGTATCACATATTGTAACACATTCTATATTTCCGATATGAAGCACATATACACAACAGTGTTGTTGTTTTTCTTTTAACGTGTGAAATCTCGTTGAGATGCATGAATGGAGTTCAAAGTGTTTCCTAAGACTCGCATAACGCAGTGGTACTCGAGCAGAATAGATTGTGTATATGCAAATCTGTTTTCATTATAAAACAATTAACTGTTATATTACATACAACACTCAACATTGATATATGTCTTCTAACTTCAGGAGTTGTTCGTCGAGTGTGCAGCTGCGTAATGTGTTTAAAAAAAAATTGCCTTGACTATTTTATAACGACTGACACATCGATAAAAATCATTTCAACAACTAGATAATTAACCTTTTAAATACATGGACTAGTGTTGATTACTTTCGTCGGTGTTTTTTAGTTTAATACTCCCTTATACCCAATCGAATGTGCACATGGCATTTACAGAACCCTGTCATTCTCTTTCACACATCTACAAGCACACGATTATGTTCGCCTTAAATGTCTCTGATAAGAGAAGCGTGGGCAGNCCGAATTTTATGAATTGTAGTCCAATAATTTTATAGGGAGTTGTTACCCTCGGATTATTAATATGTTTCTTTTCGTGTCCACGCTAAATATCAGACATATATTCAGACTCCGAATTCTATTAAAATTGATATGAGCATCCATATGAGGTGGACATATGCATCTTCGTCAGGCCAGTCCGGTCCAATAATGTTCAGGGAGTTATTTCCCTTAGATTGTTTATGTGTCTGTTTATTTAGATCTCAGACACTTTATTCCCCGATGTACATCCGCCATTCGATTTTCAATTTAACGTTTTAGAGCAAAATGAGCACGCTTTTTTCCACTTCTTGTTTCGACTTCGACTTTCGAAAGGATAACTTTTATTTGCTTTTTTGTTTTCTATATAACAGTAGTTTCGTATAAGATATGATACCCTGCGCTGAAACAACCACTAAGCCATAAAGAATGTATCACATAGTGTAACACATTCTTACATTGCGTGGCGTAGTGGATATGGTGTCCGCCTAGCGATCGGGAGGTCATGGGTTCGAACCCCACTGGGAGCGTTCCTTTGATCTTCCCCAAAGACACCAAGTACTGGTTCTAGTCCCAGGAAACGGCCTCGAGAGCGTTTATATAATCCTATGGCTTTCGATGCAATCGAGAAAAAATAAATAGGTTTAAACTAACACATTCTATATTTCCGATATGATGCACATATACACAACAGTGTTGTTTTCCTTCTTCTAACGTGTGAAATCTCGTTGAGATGCATGCATGGAGTTCATAGTGTTGGCTAAAACTCGCATAACGCAGTGGTACTCGAACAGAATAGATGTTTATATGCAAATCTGTTTTCATTATAAAACAATTAACTGTTATAAAAGAAACAACACTCAACATTGATATATGTCTTCTAACTTCAGGGTTTGTTCGTCGAATATGCAGCTGCGTAATGTTAAAAAAAAAATGCCATGACTATTTTATAACGACTGACAAATTGATAAAAATCATTTCAACAACTAGATAATTAACCTTTTTAATACATGGACTAGTGTTGATTACTTTCGTCGGTGTTTTTTAGTTTAATACTCCCTTATACCCAGTCGAATGTGTACATGGCATTTACAGAACCCTGTCATTCTCTTTCACACTTCTACAAGCACACGATTATGTTCGCCTTAAATGTCTCTGATGAGAGAAGCGTGGACAGTTTTTGTACGCATGTGTTGCTGCGAAAGACATATTTAGTAATATGATAGTGCCACTAAAAATGATGTGTTCAACACGTTTGTATAACAGAAGGGCATTCTTTTAATAATAATTAATTGCACTTTCATGCTTTATTTGTGTTATACTATATGTGTTTTAATAAGCTTGTCTAAGTTTTGATCATCACATAGACACAAGTTATGACAAAACAATCCTATACTTATTAGTACGAAATAAGAGTGAAATATTGTGTTGTGATTACAAAATTGCTCACCTATACAACCGTACACTTTCCATAATGTATTATGGACCCTATAACTATATGTTTTTGTTTTTAACGGAGAAAAACATGGATTTACATTGCATCAATTTATCACCACACCAAAAGTTAACAGGGAAACACCTTAAAGCATGGAGTGCAACAATTATTTGGCAATACAAGTTCATGTATAATTCATTGTAGTGATTTTCTCTTCAATATGTGTTGGTATATACCCTCCAATCCCCTAAGTGTATTCCAATTGTTGCGCAGGTCATTACTGGTTATAGCAGTAGTTTGTGCTCGGGACAGTCCTAACAAGCATATGATGTTACGTGAGAAATAAATCAAATAAATAACGTTTTAATTATACGTGTACTTTTCTTAAGTATTTATACAAATGTTTTTTTTTACGATTGTTCACTTAAAGGATCAATTAAACTGATTGTGTAACAAATTTTGATTTAAAAGAGTATTTACTATAAGAATTTTTTTCTCTGAACAAAAAAAAAACATTTTTTATAGTATTACACTTTGAATAGGATATGGTTATGAAGGGGAGTTATATTCCAAACAAACATTTGAATTAAATGTTACGTACTCTTTAGAATTACAGGACTATAAAGTCCGCGGTGCGTTGTAAATTGTGCCAGAGTGTGTCGACATATATAGTCAAATAATTATATCGATTGTAAACCGTCCTCATCGTCGTGATATTTTGTTAGAATATGAAATATTTTTAATAAAAAACCTTCTTGTACGGTTAATTTAAATTTCGTGAATGTCCAACTCGCTATGTTTTGCATGTGAACTATCAGATAATGTGGTTCCGCTATATTGTTTTCTGAAATTAAATACTCAATGAGCACCTTAGTAAAACCTGAACGTGTGTATTCGTGAAATGCTGAATGTAAACAGTGGATACACAGGCATTTTAAGATAAACGTTAGGGTGATGTTACTTTCAATACGTCAATGCCTGATCTGGTTATAGAATGGTCCAAACTTATTTGACAATAAAGTGCTGTGTGTTGGCCTTCAGCATTAGTGTGACATCAAACTCGAACGTGGACGTGCGGGTCGTTCGTACAAAAAACGACCATAGAAACTAAGGTGAAATTCGTACCTATCTATGCGTTCTACGGAATGTAACGAGGAATAATTATTTCTTTCTTGTCAAAAAATAATAATTATTTTATCATAAGTTTATAGTCATATTTATTTGTACTACTTAATTATGCATATTCAAACGATAAACTTACGGAAAAAAAATCAATTTCAATTAAGAGCAAAATAAACGGGAAAACGATAAACTTAAAAAAAGTGTTATCTCCACATATATATACAATATACAATACAATATACTTGGAACAGAACAGAATTGTATTACATATAAACTTTACATTTTCTAGTGTTCAACAAAATGATAAGACAAAATACATGAATATAGTAAGCCGTTTTTTACAGAAATATCATTATTAAGTAATGGATGAACTTTACAGATATTTAAAAAAGACATTTTAACAGTGTATCTAGCTATACATGGAACTGCTTTAGTATGTCGTTGTAATCAATAAATATAACAATATTTTTTGAAGATAAAAATAATACAATTTGAATCACAGTTACATAATATGTTACATGTATACAAAATACCGAATTAAATTTATACTGAATGTTTATGCAACAACTACATCAGCATACAATAATAACAAAACATGGTTAAATTCATCTTTATAATTATACTTCACTATTAAACCGAACATCAGATCGACATGCATACTAGAACTATTATAAAATGATCCTCGCTTATTGTTCTTTGTATTCTTCTTGCTGAACAAATTTAAATACTCAATTCTCGGTCCTTAATGCAGCTTTCCGAAATATAATTTGCATTTAAATTACAACAAAAGCTATCAGATCATGTTGGAATTGGTTTAAACAGTATTTATTATGCTACTTTGAACATGACATATGAATAACATTCGTTCCATAATGGATAAGAAAACAAGTTACTTAAAACGCATATGAATTTTTCCCCATAGATGTTCTAAGATAGTTTAAGAAATTAGCAAATGTAACCAGTTAAATATATATATATATATATATATATATATTTTTTTTTTTTTGTATTGTTTAGGATTTTTTTAAACAAGAAGTGACGCTGTTTAAACAATTATTGTAAAATAACAGCATTGTATAGTTTTTCTAATCTGATATATCTCAATCATGCTTGATTTTTATAGCTGATGATTCTTTCATTTGTTTAATGACGTATATTTGACAATATTTAAATTTTCTACATAGCACGGAAGTCTATGCAATTGATACTATATATTCTTTTATGTATTTTTTTCCGAAATAAATAATTGTTCATTATGAAAATAAAGTACACACATTACCAAACAAAACGACTGAAGCGACAAAGGCGACAACTTTAAATCTTTTTGTTTCATACTGCTACATATTTTCTATGAACTTTTAAACACAGTGCATAACCCCATTGGAAACATAAACATAAAATGATGAACTGTTAAACTGACTACACTGCATGAAGCATGCAAATTCGTAACAGATGTAGTCATACAAAATGTACAGTAAACAAGCCAATGCATCGGACACTGTAAATTTGCAGAAATCTACCATAACCATTTTTTAAGAAAATAATAATAATATAGGAAAATACGAAACAACATATAACGTGTTCCAAATATATTATAATGCAAAAACAACATAACAAATAATCATCCTGATTAAAGGCAATACTGGAAATAAATCAAGTCGATACTATCTTTTCGTTTTTTAACAACAGTCAACGAGCGAAACATTGACAAGTCCTTGGTACAGTACAATGAATAGACTACACTTCTAGAAAACTGACGTATTCAAACGCTTATTCCAATGTAATTTGACGAAACGAGGACATTTGTTGCGACATGTATATGAAACGATTGAGTTTAACACCAACAGAATGTTTGATAACACAAAATACGAATGGTGAAACCAATAATATCTTTGAAATTATTATTTAGAACAATTATTATACAGAAATACAAACATCGCGTGCGTGTTACATGTTCGCTAAAATGAAAAGTATACATTTGTCACAGTTTAATATTATTATTTTTTCTTTCGCAAATAAAGCTATATATTTTACTGAAAAGCATATCATAAATTACTACTACCAACTCATACGTCTCAAAAACACAGTTAACCCAATACGTATTCATTCATTTAAATAAAGTAAATAAACAACAAATATTTCAATTCTTCCAAGGAACCAAGGTTCTTTGATAGTCCTGCTACTTTTCTTTGGACGCTTAATGCCGTTCTGATCTGAAATAAGGCGTTGTATGTACAAACATTTACAACGAGTGAAATAAGCGTATAGGCACATTGATAAATGGTAGCGCAGCTTTTTTAAACATATTTTAGTATTTTATTCATCTCGATAAATCTTATTAATCACGCGATATATATTATACTGTGTAATAATAAAGATAGCGATAGCATTTAAACCACAAAATGTAATACCCCTGTTCAATAGTATAGAACTATGCTAATCATAACATGAAGCGTATACATTCTTAAATCGCGGATTGAACTTAAAGTAAACTGCAAGCTAGATTTGTAAAGTATTTTCTAAGTCAATTGGTGTTCAATCTTGCTAGGGAAAGTTTGATACTTGTAATACTATGCAAAATACGTTTATTTTTCTTAATAAGTAGACGGAAGACAATGCTGAAAGAGTTACGTTTTATATTTAGAACTCTAATATGAAGTCAATTAAAATTAATACAAACTTTATAAGCCGATCAAGATGCTCCATTTGGAACGAATTTTCGGCAACAACATACGTGTAATAAGGTGAGCTGCAATGGTTGTTGAAGAAGAAACAATAACGAATATTAAATATAATTACGATAATAATGCTGTGAGAGATATTCCGCAGTCACAAATACAAGGATGTCGTCTGGATTAATGGTAAACACATTGTTTTGTCAAACCAATACCTATGAAGTAAGTGGCAGCACTGTATTCACAAATGTAATATATTAAACAATTCATTCCTTTTTAAACACAGTCGCAATCCATTTGTGCCTGAGGTTGCAAAATCAGACGATTTCTGGCAGAAGTTGCTTTTATGTGACTGTTGCATAAATGTGAACGCGACTTGTTTAGTTGTACTTTAGTAGTACTTCAATTATTGTACAAATATTAACTCGTGTCAATTAACTTTGCGATGAGTAAGCATTTTGAACGCACATTGTCTTTGTACATAATAATTCCATCAAATTAAAACTTATTTTAGCATTGATTGTATAAGATCAATACATGGTCAATCTGAATATTTTACTCAATAAAGATTTTATTTGATTACTCACTTCACCAGCGCCCAAGAAAAGTACCCTTTCTCAAAGTAAATTGGTCTAGAACAAATGCAGTATGTGCGATCAAAGTGTTGCAAAAAAAATACATTATTGATTCCTGATTGGTGAACATGCATGAACAGACACCACGTGAAGTGGCGGTTTTAAAACTGCTACGACAATAATTGTGCAACGGCAGGCAAAACAATGGTGTGTTAAATATAGAAAAAAAAATCTGATATACAATTAAATGTAATAATGTTGAATTATAGCTAAAAAAAGAAAATTAGGCTTGATAATTTACACGCCGAATGGATTTTCTAAGATTCCATATGCGTCATAAAATGCTTTATTGAATAACATAACATAACGCCTGGTTATTAATTGTGGAATTACAATTCAGTAATGCTGAAACAAGTTATTCGTTTTCACTAGCCGGGCCTACCCTTACCTATTTAAGACCGATCTTAACTCTTTTTTTTAGTGATACAGGTTGAGTTTACAATCGTTTGAGCTCAATCGACAGTCTCATTACTTAAATTAACACTGCAATCGATATACTTTCAAAATATAAAACTATATATTAAAACGTAAAATTACGCGCCTTTTCCGGCCTTTTCCGGCACACTGCCTTAGAATAGAATAGTTATGTAGAGTTATTGTCTTGCTGAAAGGATGATTTTCTAAGAGCATTCAAAAAATAAAGACCATACAGTTTTAATTCCACTTGTTACGACAGTGGCAAATATTTTGTTTAGCAACACTTATAATGTTGTCTTGTGTTCTCTTGTTACAAGCGCAAGCATACTACTTCAGAACAACATATGAACAAATGCACGCGCCCTGATCATAGTGTGCATTCTTCTTGAAAGAACGTTGATGAGCTTTCCGTGGTTCAAGATTATATTAACAATACGAGACGTTAAACAAAAACAAGTTTATGTTGAATGGAATACATTTTCAACAAACATACCCTTCTCCAAACGTGTTTTTACAGTCAGCCAATCTTTTTTCGCAAACCTTCCGTTGACTTTCAAGGAGGTTTAAGGCCTCTGGGTGGAAACTTTGTGTAAAAAAAACACTACACGCTCGTTCAATCCCAAACACAATGCACATATTGTACGACTAAAACATATCATGTAAATATTACACCATCACAACAACAATTTATTTGAAGTTCCTTCAATTGCGAAAAATGATCCTGTACATATAACAGGTATGACATGAACATGGTAAGCAAAAATATATTTGTTTCGAAAATATTATGCCAGATATAAATATGTCACGACAGTCTATACTGTGAAGTCTTGCAGATAGGTTTAGTTGTGGCGATAAAAAGAAGTATTTTTAACGAAACATTCGTCTCCCACAGCAAAACCATTATTCGACCACAATCAAATGTTCGTATGCAAATGAAAAGCACTTGGTAATGAGCATTTGTGTGGCCTGTTTAAATATTTCAGTCAATGAAAATAGCACGTACAGGTTTTGTTATCAATACCCATAACCTGACCCAAAGCTTATGCTCGTTAGTATAACTTATAAACCCCATTATAACATATTCCGGTTCGGATAGAGTTACCGGTGTAGATTAATGCGGTCCAGATACATACAAAGGTTTAAAATGGTATATATTTATAAAATGCCGACAACGTATTGAGTCTTTGCACACCTAGACGTATTGCGAATCAATCTTGTAAAGGTAAACCAGTTTCCTTCTAAATAATAAAGATACTATATCCAAACTGGAAAACACATATTTTAAGAAAACGGCCGCATAACTGTAGAAACATTAGCCCCCGACGACTTTTACGATCTATACAACACGAAGTAATCATTGAAAGAAATGTCGCCATTAGCAGACAAAGTATCACAAAAATCGCGTATACAATTTATTTTATGTTATAATATTCAATGATTCAAACGTTCGCTTAGACATGACACCGATAATTTAGGTTAATTCTAAAATAAATACAAACATGATACAAATATATGTCGATAATAAACGGGCACTCATAAAGAATTAAATTATTAGAAATATAATAAAGTACATACTTACCGTAGTTCACCATATCTGAAATCAGAACGACAAGACAAACATTAATAAGCAGTAAGTGTAATTGTTAAGAAACGTACAAGGTACGGAGTATAGGTGCAACTCATGCTGCTCGCCACAAGAAAGGGGACACACCGCAATTAACGCAACAAGACAATTGAAATTAAAACTCGTTATAAAATGTTCACAGACACACGACATTTTAATTATTTAGCTGTTTGTGTCGCAGGAAGTTTGAAAAGATATGTTGCAGGGAAAATTGAGTTTCGTACTTCTCGCACTGTGGGAGTTATTTAAGGACATTCGCGGCAGTTTAATTTCACGCAAATGTGTTTTTCCTGTAAGACCAGTTGCGCAGTAGTTTTATGCGTTTTTTGATATTCGAATAAAATACGTGATGAATATTAACTTTCAAATTTTATGACACAAAGACAAATAATTAGACAATAAGTGCCATCTAAACTGCATAATAAGAAACGACCACCACTCCTAATACTACACAAGTATCGCGTGATTACAACGACAAGACATGTCGTGAAATACAGACATAACTCCATATATCCCTATAATTGAGGAAATATGTTTCGCAAGTTAGACTTGTTTGAAAAGAATTACTTTCTTTACTATTAAGCATGTTGGTATAGAATCATCATACATTTAAAACATTTCATTACTCTTGATTATATATACAATTATAATTTTATAATTAAAATCATGAGCCGCATTAAAGGTTATGCTACACACTCACTCGCACTTGTATCGCAATATGTTTATAATTTTAATTTCTCAAACAACGGCTGAAATTATCAACGTTAACTTTCATGTTGTTGAGATCATATTTAAGATAGATACTTATCAAATTAATTTTTTCTTTGACCAATCATATTAACAAAGCAGTTTGTTGCAAAGTGTGTTCAACTTTTATTAACACATTAATGTCAACTTAGACATTTGCAGCCTGGTTGATCGTGAGGCAATATGTTTGAACACATAATAGTATCGCACGTGCAACGCATGCATATCAAATCACGCAAGATAAAACCAAGCTTGACAAATCATCATACCAAAATATGTTTAAACATTTTCTATTTAATTGTGTTACTAGTTCAAATACTATGGGTCATGATATGCAACACTGTGTAACACATGGTATCTTGAACAAGCACGTTTTCGGGAATAGAGAAACGTCAGCATTCAACATATTAGAATAGTATGGGTTCTCAATGAGATAAATGTGTGTTATGAATGAGATGCACGTGTCTCGCTGTCAAAAGGGCAATTAGTACATAAATAAAATGTAGAACAACCAGAAACGGATAAACGTATTCAGTGTATTTTCAATCGCGTTAAACCGTGTTGAAGTTTACCGTGGGTATTGTGATTTTAATTGTATTTTAATACAAATATAATTAAAAACAAAATAGTTAATAGTTTTAACGGCATCTGGGAGGCTACTTTCAGAACGTGAATATATAGAAAACATTATTTATGAAATCAGATATATAAACCATAGTATTGTGTAGAAACTATACATGTGAAGAAAAATAGTTCGGGTAAAGATCTAAACACGTGTTTTAATACTTTTTTTGACGAAGTTTTTATTTGTATTTGGATTTAATTACTATTATAAGAAAGTTTAAATACGGGAAAAGGCGTTGACCTCTTATACGTTTTCGTTATAGTCAGTCTTTGTTTTCGACATACATCATGTGCTTTCTTGTTGTTAGTTTTATGTTATTGCAAACTGTAGTAAAATCAGGTTTTTCAGTGCATTTGCATAATCCATGCAAGTATTTCGAATTTTCACTTTTTACAACGCTTACAAGAAGGGTCGTGATAATAGCATGATAGAACTGGTTACTAAACATTGTGATTACAATATGCGAACACATAACCCGTCGTATATTTAATAAACGATTCAACATACGATTTGCATTGGATTTATTTGTTTCCATTCATTTAAAGAAGTCAATTGGGAAAACATTAAACCTATAGAAAAAAAAATAAAAATCCCATGGAAAGGCCAATTTCGCACATTAATTAAATACTGAAAGAAACGTTCAATAATTGATCAAAAGTAAGCATGTTTTTGCATACTTTATTTCAAAGAGGCAAATCTAAAACAAACGATGTTCTTAAGTTTGCGAAAATTCGGTTTCGCATAGTTTTTCCGGTTGCCGTGATCTCACAATTTTAAAGGATATTGCGATGTTTGTTTAAAACTAAGAAAATGAGAAAGCCGGCTTAAAATTAAAGTCAATGATTTGCAGCTAGAAGTGAGTATTGGTGTATGAAACGCAAAGTTAAAAATGTATATTATAATAAAGATAAATAAATAAACACTCATTATGCGCACTGACTAAATCTTACTTGCGTAGTTTCTGGAAGTATATTAAAAATATATAGTCAAAATAAATTTGATACAAATAAAATGAATGTGGATGAATTTGTGAATCATTTAAAAAATATGTCAGCAATGCCCAACGACAGTTCTTTTCGTGATGATAATTTTCCAAACACAGCCGACGTGGGGTATACATTGATTGTCTTCCTTGCCTTTTGTTCATTGAAAAAGTAATCAAAGTGATTTCTTCTATGTCAAGACATAAAAGCAGTGCTCTTACAGGAAATGTTGCATTTTTTTTTTATTAACTGCAAGCATTTTATTGCACCCTTTCTTCTACATATTTTCAATTATATATTTAACTCAGGAATTGACCCGGAGTCTTGGACAACAGGCATTATTGTTCCAATCTATACAATGGGTGAACATGATAATCCCTCTTACTATATAGGCATCACATTGGTAAATATAATTTCGAAAATATGTTCATTAATCGTTCGTAATCGCATTAATAAATCGCGTGAAAGTGAAAATATATAATGAAACTCAATTTGGATTCAGTGATAACCGTAATAAAATTGATGGCATTTTAAACTGCACTCTGTAATTCAAAAGGTTGTATTACATAAAAGAACATTCTATTGCGCATTTATATATTATGAAAAAGCATTTGGCACTGTCAGTCATGACGCATTATGGGTTAAGTTAGTTAAATCGGGTATAAGTTGTAAGATACTACATAGACTAAAGTCGATCTTTCGAAATGTCAAATCCTGTGTAAATGATTCTGATAACAATTACTTTTCACATTGCTTTGATAGTTCATTACGGGTAAAGCAAGGGGAACCTTTTTCTCCCCTCCTATGTATTATGTTAACAAATGATATAAATGAAAGTTAAGAATTTGAAAAGCTCAAAATAAAAGATATAGAAATACTTTCCTATGCGTATGCTATTGTTGGCGGATGATATAGCGCTGTTTACAACAGATCCCTCAAGCTGACCAGCCCAGTATAATTAAATAAATACTTACAATCGGAAACGGGGTATAAACATAAATGTTAAAACAACTATAGTATGTTTATTTCAAAAAAAGGAAAACTACAAATATTAGTTTAGCCTTAAAGTCATATAATCTACTACTGTCCATATTTAGTAGTGGAGTAAAACTCGATGTAAAAAACTTTTTTTTTCTTTTTGACACTAAGTTGTACCTATGGTAACCTATATGGTTTGAAGTTTTGGAGGTCTATAAAACAATGAGGTTGACAAAATACATCTCAAATTCTGAAAATATATATTAGGTGTCCGCCATCAGACATGAAATGCAGAACTACGTTGTTTGCCAGTATCTGTTATTTTTAAAGAAAGGTTTCTTAAATTCTGATGTGACATTATTAATTATTTTTCAATAATTGTATAGTGTAGCATGCAGTATGTTAAATATATTATTATACGCAAAGAAACAGACTTTACACATAACATATCATGTCATTGATAACAAGAGATGTGTTTGTCAGAAACGCAATGCCCCCTTCTGCGCCGCTTTGAAGCCATATATTTGACCTTTGACTTTGAAGGATGACCTTGACCTTGACCTTTCACCACTCATAATGTACAACTACATGAGATACACATGCATGCCAAATATCAAGTTGCTATCTTCAATATTGCAAATATTAACCCAATGTGAAGTTTTCGGACGGACGGACAGACAGACAGACTGACGGACAGTTCAAAAACTATATGCCACCCTTCGGGGCATAAACATAAATTTAAAATATATCTAGAACAACTTACATGTTTTCGTATACCCTGAAACGAGAACGACAAGGAAAGAACAATTAAGTTATACGAAAATGTTAATGGCATTTAAACATGACTCATTCTCTTACTTCTTTCTTTGAGATATGTTGCAGTAAAATAGTTCCGCACAAATTACAATATAATTGTTATGTCTTACGACAGTTCATATATATATTATAAGATATTCGCCCGTAAATAAGTTATCATCTTTAATCATATTAATAACTAACCCTATGGTTTTGTAAAACAGACATCAATTATAAATGACATTTTTTATTTAATAATATAACTATACAAAGCTATTGAAATGATACTGTTTATGCATTGTAAAGCTAAACATGTATAACAACATCTTTCAAATACTGTAAATTTATACAATTTAAAAATAAATACAATTCAATTCGGTTTAAATCCAAGACGGATTTTTAGCGAATATGTGTAGCGATAAATTAAAACAACACAATACAATTAAATATTCTAATGAAAAAATTTAAACGGATAATAGAAAATTAATTTGGACAAGCTGGTTAAATAAAATGGAACGCTACTTATACATACACCGAGCATCAGTTATTTAAAACACATTTTAATTCATGATTCTATTATTTACAAACAAAACAACTTCAATATCCGATGACATTCCAGTTTGAAAGTGTAATACATATTTATTTACTTCTTAATATATGCGTACAACTTAAGAATATAATAACGGACGGATCCGAATAAAGCAAACATACCTCCTCATGTGCCTGAAATGAAAAATTGGAAATAAAAACAATATGAATATGAACACTTGTCAGATGTGTTGAGTATATTGGGAACGTTATCAACACAAAAATACATATGTAGCCTTCTCGTAACGCACTCATGACTTTCTTTAATAAGCACAACCAAATCAATCATTATTGTTAGACTACACTAAATCCAATTAAAAAAACGGCCGCGTGTCAATGCATTTTTCTTGTTTTTCTGCTATTTCAGATTGTGCAAACCCAGTGTACGTTTATTTATGAAGATGTCTGTAATAAAAAAGATAATGTCTTTATTCGTGAAAGTAAATTTAAGTATCCTAAATGAATGTACACGTAAGTGCAGTAAAATAAAATAGGGTTTTGGCAAATTTTAATAAAAGCCGAGTATCCAAATAAACGCATTCCAAACGCTTATCTTTCAATGTAGTCCACAATGAACCAAAATGTTACAAATGGAATTTATGAACAACCAGGAAATATATGTATTTGATTAGTAAATGGCTTTTAAATCAGAGGAGAACTCTTTACAAATAGGCACTGCTTTCACACAATCATAACGTGTAATTTAACCTTAACTTTAATTCGAAACTGCCCATTCCAGATACAATTGATTTCACGTTAACGCCACTCGGGATGTATTTCTGTATTGCAATTAGTATAATGGTTTTGAACATCTCACACCCTAGTGTTGATAAGTTATATATTTTGTGAAGGCAACATATCTAACAACATTTATAGAATGGTTATTTTCTATTTAAGCGTTACTGTATAGAATGGATGTTGACCTGGNATGTGTGTGTTAGTGTGCCCATAACCTAACTTAAAATGGCATGGCAATATACGTTTTTTTTTAACATTTCTTGCTCAGTTTTGTCCTTTTTGTCATATTTGCAATGTTACTCAAACGTTGAAATAGCCGTGATGTCGACAAAACACTCTAGCAAAGTACCACTAACTGTGATATTCTTTTTGTAACAAAAAAAATTATATAACTGCCGTATACGTCCTTAGTGCTACGATTAAACGAACCAAACATATGCGGATCCAAATATAATAAAAAAAAGTTAATAGTTTTAACGGCATCTGGGAGGCAACTTTCAGAACGTGAATATATAGAAAACATTACTTATTAAATCAGATTTATAAACCATAGTATTGTGTAGAAACCATACGTGTGAAGAAAAATAGTTAGGGTAAAGATCTAAACACGTGTTTAAAAAGTACTTTTTTGACAAAGTTTTTATTTGTATTCGGATTTATTTACTTTTATAAGGAAGTGTTAATACGGGAAAAGGCGTTGACCTCTTATACGTTTTCGTTATAGTTAGTCTTTGTTTTCGACATACATCATGTGCTTTCTTGTTGTTAGATTTGTGTTATTGCAAAATGTAGTAAAATCACGTTTTTCAGTGCATTTGCATAATCCATGAAAGTATTTCGAATATTCAATTTTCACAACGCTTACAAGAAGTGTCGGGGAAATAGCATGATAGAACTGGTTACTACACATTGTGATTACAATATGCGAACACATAACCCGTCTTATATTTAATAAACGATTCAACATACGATTTGCATTGGATTTATGTGTTTCCATTTATTTAAAAAAGTCAATTGGGAAAACTTCAAACCTATAGGAAAAAAATTAAAATCCCATGGGAAGACTAATTTCGCACATTAATTAAATACTGAAAAAAAAACGTTCATCAATTGATCAAAAGTAAGCATGTTATTGTATTCTCTATTTCAAAGAGGCTAATCTAAAACAAAATGTGTTCTTTAGTTTGCGAAAATTCGGTTTCGCATAGTTTTTCCGGTTGCCGTGATCTCACAATTTTAAAGGATATTGCGATGTTTGTTTAAAACAATGAAAATTAGATAGCCGGCTTAAAATTAAAGTCAATGTTTTGCAGTTAGAAGTGAGTATTGGTGTATGAAACGCAAAGTTAAAAATGCATATTATAATAATATAATAAATATAAATAAATAAACACGCATTATGCGCACTGACTAAATCAACTTGCATCAATACCATCAATACCTTGCGTAGTTTCTGGAAGTATATTAAAAATATATAGTCAACATAAATTTGATACAAATAAAATGAATGTGGATTAATTTGTAAATCATTTAAAAAATATGTCAGCAGTGCCCAACGACAGTTCTTTATCTTAATGATAATTTTCCAAACTCAGCTGACTTGGGGTATACATTGATTCTCTTCATTGCCCTTTGTGCATTGAAAAAGTAATCAAAGTGATTTCTTCTATGTCAAGACATAAAAGCAGTGCTCTTACAGGAAATGTTGCAGTTTCTTTTTCATTGACTGCAATCATTTTATTGCACCCTATCTTCTTCATATTTTCAATTATATGTTTAACTCAGGAATTGACCCAGAGTCTTGGACAACAGGCATTATTGTTCCAATCTATACAAAGGGTGAACATGATAATCCCTCTAACTATAGAGGCATCACATTGGAAAAAATAATTTCTAAAATATTTTCATTAATCCTTCGTAATCGCTTTAATAAATCGCGTGAAAGTGAAAATATATAATAAAACTCAATTTGGATTCAGTGATAACCGTAATCAAATTGATTGCATTTAGACTGCACTCTGTAATTCAAAAGGTTGTATTACATAAAAGGACATTCTTTTGCGCATTTATATATTATGAAAAAGCATTTGACACGGTCATTCATGACGCATTATGGGTAAAGTTAATTAAATCGGGTTTAAGTTGTTAGATACTGCATAGACTAAAGTCGATCTATCGAAATTTAAAATCCTGTGTTAAAGATTATGATAACAATTACTTTTCACAATGCTTTGATAGTACATTACGGTCAAGCAAGGGGAACCTCTTTCTCCTCTCCTATGTATTATGTTTACAAATGATATAAATGAAAGTTTAGATTTTGAGAAGCTCACGATAAAAGATATAGAAATACTTTCCTTTGCGTATGCTATTGTTGGCGGATGACATAGCGCTGTTTACAACAGATCCCTCAAGCTGACCAGCCCAGTATAATTAAATAAATACTTACTATCGGAAATGGGGTATAAACATAAATGTTAAAACAACTATAGTATGTTTATTTCAAAAAAGGAAAACTACAAATATTATTTTAGCCTTAAAGTCATATAATCTATTACTGTCCGTATTAAGTAGTGGAGTTAAACTCGATGTAAAACACTTTTTTTTTCTTTTTAACACTAAAGTTGTACCTTTAGTAACCTATATGGTTTGAAGTTTTGGGGGTCTTTAAAACAATGAGGTTGACAAAATACAACTCAAATTCTGAAAATATATATAAGGCGTCCGCCATCAGACATGAAATGCAGAACTACGTCGTTTGCCATTATCTTTTATTTTTAAAGAAAGTTTTCTTAAATTCTGATGTAACATTATTGATTCACCAAACGCACTTACAAGAATTAGGTATGATAAGAATATCACATATATACAACTTAAACTGTCTGATCATCGAACTATATCAAAAGATTATATTCAAACATAATATAACAAAACGAGTATTTATTAGATGGCCATTGCACTACCAATTACACATTACACTATCGCACTGGTAAACATAAGGGCCACACAGTGAAAATGAAACCATGTCAAATAGCCATCTTTTCAATAATTGTATAGTGTAGCATGTAGTATGTTAAGTATAGTATTATACGCAAAGAAACAGGCTAAACACATTTCATATCATGTCATTGATAACAAGAGATGTGTTTGTCAGAAACGCAATGCCCCCTTCTGCGCCGCTTTGAAGCCATATATTTGACCTTTGACCTTGAAGGATGACCTTGACCGTTACCTTTCACCACTCAAAATGTACAACTACATGTGATACACATGCATGCCAAATATCAAGTTGCTATCTTCAATATTGCAATATTAAGACCAATGTAAAGTTTTCGGACGGACGGACAGACAGACAGACTGACGAACAGTTCAAAAACTATATGCCACCCTTCGGGTCCTAAACATAAATTTACAATATATACTGAACAACTTACACGTCTTCTTTTAACCTGAAACGAGAACGATAAGGAAAGAACAATTAAGTATGCCGTTTTTGATTGGTTCTGTTAGTAAACTTACGGAATCCAATGTTTGCCAACTTTTATGTTTGAGTTTACCCTGTAACCAAAATGTTAGCGCAACACATAATGACATTGCGGCGCTTCATACGAAAATGTCCATGGCATTTTAACATGACTCATTCTCATACTTCTTAATTTGAGATATGCTGCAGTAAAATAGTTCCGCCCAAATTGCAATATAATTGTAATGTCTTACGACAATTCATATATATATATATATAATTCACCCTATGGTTATGTAAAACAGACAACACTTATAAATGACATTTCTTTATCTATTTTTTATTTAATAATATAAATATACTAAGCTATTGAAATGATACTGTTTATACATTGTAAAGCTAAACATGTATAACAACATCTTTCAAATACTGTAAATTTATACAAATGTGAGAATTATGATAATAATGTACTGACATAACAGATTCATACTTTGACATTTGAAAATATATACAATTCAATTCGGTTTAAATTCAAGACGGATTTTTAGTGAATATGTGTAGCGATAAATTTAAACACCACAATACAACTAAATGTTCTAATGACAAAATTTAAACGGATAACAGACAATTAATTTGGACAGGCAGGTTAAAGAAAATGGAACGCTACTTATACATACAACGACCATCAGTTATTTAAAAATCTTTAATTCATGATTCTATTATTTACAAACAAAACAACTTCAATATCCGATGAAATTCCAGTTTGAAAGTTGTATACATATTTATTTACTTCTTAATATATGCGTACAACTTAAGAATATAATAATGGACGGATCAGAATAAATCAAACATACCCACTCCAGTGCCTGAAATGAAAAGTTTGAATTAAAAACATTATGAATATATACACATGTCAGATGTGTTGAGTACATTGGGAACGTTGTCAATACAAACAAATATACATATGTAGCCGTAACGCACTTATGACTTTCTTTAATAAGCACAACCAAATCAATCATTATTGATAGATTACACTAAACCCAATTCCAAAAAAGGCCGCGATTCAATGCATTTTTCTTGTGTTTCTGCCATTTCAGATTGTGCAAACCTAGTATAAGTTTCTTTATGAAGATGACTTTACTTAAAAAGATTATGTCTGTATTAGTGATAGTAAATTTAAGTCGCCTAAATGAAGGTACACGCAGAGCTCCAGATAAGATGCGTATCTGCGTATTTAAGCATTGAAAAATTAAAAAAAAAAACGCTTTAAAAATCGGCCCAGTGCATAACATTTCGCAATACAAAGTGATACGTTTTTTAATCGATTAAAGTGCGTAACCGTTGTAACCAATGATCCAGATAAGGTTTTAGTGTAAGTTAACCTTTGAATCAAAAGAAAGTCAATCAAAATAAGCTTGTAACAAATTGGCGGCCCATGATATTTGAGGATCAAAAAAGGGACGTTTTTAGCGTCCAGCGGCTCCTTTGGGAATATTTTTTACAGAAAGTCTGTTCATATCATCATTTAAAATGTATTATGTTTGCATTTGTTACTAACAAATAAAAATATTTCTAGATTAAGCACGCCATGTACTATGTCAGTTTTCTATTGAAATAGAAAATACCCCTCAATATTCCTAAATACCCTTTATTGCTGAAACAAAGGAGAAAAATACGCTTTAACAATAATATCAGGGGGTAAAATACCCTTTAGACTAAACCCTTATCTGGAGCTCTGGGTACACGTAAGTGCAGTAAAAAAGGGGGTGGTGGCAAATTTCAATAAAAGCCGAGTAGCTCAATAAACGCATTTCAAACGCTCATTTGTCAACGTTGTCCATAATGCACCAAAATGTTACAAGTAGAATATATGAAAAACCAGAAAATATATGTATTTGATTGGTAAATGGCTTTTAAATCAGAGGAGAACTATCAACAAATAGGCACTGATTTAACGCAATCATAACGTGTAATTTAACCTTAACTTTAATTCGAAACTGCCCATTACAGATACAATTATATTCACTTTAACGCCACCCGGGGTGTATTTAAGTATTGCAATTAGTATAATGGTTTCAAAAATCTCACACTCTAGTGTTGATAAATTACATATTTAATGAAGACAACATATCTAACAACAGCTATATTGTATTTTCTATTTTGGGCGATTTCTTGCGATAATTACATTAAGTGGGAACATCGACTGTCAAACTTACAATAACAGTTTAATGTATAACAGTAACAGTTTCATATCAACATTTACATATGTGTTTAAATAACTAATAAAATTAAGTTATATACTTTAAATGAGTGTTTGCTTGAAACAGTTGTTCTCTCAAATATGTTCAATATCAAACGTAACAAGGACTTCCTTAAATTGCTCACCCATTTCGATAAATGAACACCGTTTCTTTACAAAGTACATAACAAATTGTCTTAGTATAAGTATCTTTAGTTTGCAACCCTTTCATATTTAAACAAGCCGCCTGTAATAGTCGGGTTATATTTTTTTCTAAAACCAGCCGCCGCCCCCACCTCCGAGAAAATAGATAACTAAATAAGTAGGTCAATACTAAAACGCATACGGATCACTAGGTTTTAATACCGTTTATACTATGATTATGCAGTAAATTCGTTTTTTAATATAATAATATAGAGTAATATGCATGGCATATATCACTTAAGTAGTGATATTACCCCTTTCTGTTTATTTACGTTGACAAAGGATTTAAAAGCTCTCCTCGTACGCACTCAAAATTTACATGGAATGAACATGCTTTAAGATAATGTAATGCACAAATATCAATCCAACAAATTGAGTACGACCTAAACGTGGATCTACAAAGGAACATCTCTGTAAAATAGTTATGAATGATAAGTGTTATGATTCAGATATCGTTTCGTTTAAAGACCATTTGTTGCCTCTTTTTTTTTTAAATACCTAAATGAGTTTTTGGAATGGAGCGCAATTAAGGGTCACAACAATAATAATTTGTTAACTATACAACAAAACCCCCGGTACTTGGTTAAAGTAAAACTTAATAAGCTGTGCGTTTAGGAAAATCAACCTCACCGATATAATATATGTTAATATATTTAATAATTCAACGTTTCGTTTTAAGTTTTTGGGTTGTATTAGTTCATGAAGCTAACAAACTATTTGTGCCTTAAAAATGACGCAAATATAAGAGCAAACTTTAGTGAAAACTGTTTGCCACTTGAAATTACGACACTTTTACATTGAATGACATGGCAAATAAAGAAACATTGATTACAGAACAAGAGCCAGTTACGAAAGTTCCTCTCGGTTTCTTTCGAAATTTCGAAACCAATTATATCGAACTTGCGTGGCCTTGATGTCGTACATAATCAAATGTTGCTGTAGCTGTTCGTTACATATTTGATGTGCGATATATTACAAAATGCCAACTTTAATCGATAAAGTTTACTTGTTAATGGGTTTTTAGGTGTTTCAAAGATACAATATACATAGAGTCCGTGAGTATACATGTTCAAAACATAATAACATATATAAAAGCATGAAAATTTGATCAGTGTTGAATTTCATCAGTTGTTAAATAAAGTATCAAAACGTGAAAAGGTCTAGGACAATCGGATTACAGCATTTTGAATCTATTTAAAAATGTTGTAATGATAACAAAAAACAAAAAGACGAAATCGTCAGAATAACGAGAAGTCAAGTTTGAGTGATACATTGTACATTATACACAATTGATCATTATAATATTTATACACGTTTATTTGACTAAATGCTTTATGTACAAACATAGCTAAGTTTCTGTGTGTACTTGTAATATTATTTTGCATTCATTCAATAAACTTTATCATATTTGGTATTTTTCAGTAATATTTATTTATATACAATTTTCTAATATCATCATATAGTGCGGCATACACAAATGTATCCCTAAATATTTGAGAGTGTTAATTTGTCATATTACAAATAATCGGTCTTGTTAATTCATTCCTTTCAAACATAATGATATTAGAGTTTTATGTAACTAAACGCTATACAATATGCATATTTGTATGAGTTATGTACAAAATCTGCTATAACAGGAACACTTAAAAATATATTCAATTTAAACCATAGTCACATAGTGTATGTTTCCAGGTGTAAAGCTTTGTATGTGTTAATACTGTGTATACATACCGGTCCCGAGTTAATCCCGCGAATTGGTCCTGGATAATGTCGACGCTGAAAATGTAAGAAACGCTGTATCGCTTGGGTAACATTTTTAAACAGTATTTATCGTTTGAGGTGAGTTTCCAAGAATCACTGAATATGTTTTTCAGCTTATTAAACTGACAACTGATGTCCCTGAATATTCTTTAATAAATTACATATAAACAACATGATTGTTGAATGGTTGTTATGAATTAATCCATAACATTACAAACTGGCCAATCTGGGAACCTTCAATGATAATATGGGATGTCTTCGTGTCTTTTACTTAAATTTCGTTACAGGAATTGTTCTATGTTTCATATATTACATAAAAAAACTTGTATGGATTGATTTTTTTTCTACCCACTAGCGTATTGATTCCTGATACGAGCCAATTCTTTTTAAATGCATTTGAGGACGGCTAACCCGACCGACATGCACTTCTTTTTTATTTTAGTAAGTATTTTTATTAAATAATTTAAGTTGTTTTTTATGGGATTTAGTTTATCTCAAAGTTTAGTGTACATCGTATGAAGTAATATAGATTAGACTGCTTGTGTTGTATACAGCCGTTTTGCAATCCATAGGCAATACAATTACGACTCCTTTTGCATGTTACTTATTTAACACAATATACACAGTTGATTACTAACTGATTCTAATGACAATCTGGTTTATAAGGCGCAGAACTCTATCATAAATCCCATTTCAGTGCATTCATTACAATGATATTTCGCACAATTTTAACCACTCTAAAAGTTAATTGAGGAAGAAATATCTGTAAAATTGTTTCATATTTGCTCGTGAACAACATATTGTTTATTAAGGCATTTAAATATCAAATACATGGAAGGAACACTGCTATAATAAGCAATATTAAAATCATTTTATATTTATAACATCACCGAAACTAACATTTCCACTTGCTATGGCCTTATTCTTGCCCAATATAATACACATATCGATCGATACTTAGCAGTGTTAAAGAAAATATGGAAACAAGTTCAAAGTACTCAACTAAAGTGGCATATTGATGGTAATTTCTCGGTTTATTGAACTTTATGAAACAAAAAGTTTTTAAACGTTTCACATGTACATTAATCTAGAAACAGTGATACATTTTTTTGTTTTACAAGGTCAAATAAAAAACATGTATCGATACATGGCCCCAAAGCAGTCGCACTCACATTTATAAAAATCAAGTTATTCAATTAACAATCAAAACACTACAGTGGCGTTATTAAACAAGCGCATGCGCAAAGAAAGTAGTTAAAACACATTTAATTCATAAAGATCAACAACTACCCAAATAACGTTTCTTTTGCTTCCGTGAAACGTGTCACGACAACAACATATACTTTCACTTTCATTTAACATGTGTGAAACAATTATTTAAGTATAACTAATTAACAGCTTATATTATTTTTCAAAATACAATACGTATTAGATGTCGATATGTTCTCTTAGCTTCATGTGTATAGAATCATTATATAATGTGTAATTATGGGTGTGTTGCAGCGTACTCACATGTGAAATGTTTTCAAATTATTATGTAATTCTTCATGCGAACGAGCCATCGTCTGGAAATGCCCGTTCAGTATTCTAAAAGACATCCGACAAATTAAATGAACGAACAAATATATAAAAACAACAACGCACATCTCATATCGATTCAAAGAATTGCCTATTGATTCGATATGTATTTGATATGCCTTTAGTCCATTCTTGAATACTCAAACATATAATACGGATTGGTTAAAACGATAACTTCTTCGTTCATACTTAGATTTGCTATGCAAGACGTTCAAAGCGTTTTTAACATTAAATAAGCAATGGTAATGTACCCGAGTGATAGCATACGCACAACATATTAAATTATGAGCAAACTTACTGAGGTGTTTCGATAAAAATACGGTATTTTCAGTTTTAACTAGTTTATTTGAAATGCAACACCACGAATAGAGCAAACGTGCTCTGTGTTTTATGTTGCATATACTGCAAATGATTGCAAATTATGACAATATATCGGAATAAAGCATTCAGACGTACAACATTAGTTCTACTGTAGCCTTCTGGTATTTGAGAAAGTCATCCGTGAGATCTCTGAAATAAAAAGGTATTCTTATCAAAGCTTTGTAACCCACACACATGCATTTATTAATATTTAATTAATTAACAAATATGTATATTTGCAATTTCAATGCACGTTTACATTACCTTGTGTAACTCATCGACATTTGCATTGATATCATAGTTTTAGTCCACTTTTGCACAGCCATCTCAATGATTTTCAAGCTATCAAATGAAACAGAGCGGTTACATTTAATACAATATTAAGCATGATACTCACTGATGATTTTATAAACAAATATCTTAATTGCATTGAGCTACAGAATCAGCACCGCAAAAAGTAATCAAGCTTATGGGTGCACAATTTTAAACGTTGCTCACAAACATCGTTAGAACTTCACGATATCCTTCAATGTAACGGGAAAACAAATTCTCTGTTGTTCTGATGCATGCCACCTTTGGTTTATTTCCTTTGCATCATAACAAACAACCGTTTATCACAAGCCATACCCTGTTTCCCATGTAATATAACCATTACATATTTTTTTATTTTACACATGTGTAATATACTTTTTAAGCGTTTTCATTGGCTTAGTTTTCGTTTATTGACTAATCGCATTTTGTTATTTTGCTGAAATGACGTTGCAACGTCAAATGACGTCACGAAATGTAAACAACATTCAGGATTTATCATTATGTTTGCGTAAATATTTATTTAATTTGCTCATTTAAAAGCATGTGATAAAAAAGATCTGACACTCGTTGTCATATCATACCATATTTTATTAAACTCGTCCAGTAATTTCGTAAGTAAGCTCGCCAAAGGCTCGCTTACTATCAAAATTCCTGAACTCGTTTAATAAGATATGGTATGATATGACATGACAACTCATGTCAGATCCTATATTTATTTGAACAACAACATATGGCTAAATATTTGTGATAAAAATCAACAATTTGTTTCTTAATATATTGTGATACCAATCTTTGTTAATGCAACACCAGTGTTTATCAACAGATGTAATTATACCAACGAACAATTAGTATTCACAATATGGAAACTGATTCTTGGGAGGTAACTCATGAGAAGATTAATTACTTCAATTGCTTATTAGTTTCATGTTTCGTTGTTTTAACCCTAGTCATGGATAACACAGATTGTAAGTACGAAATAATGATACTCATTGCCGTTGTTTCCTTGTGCTGCTTCTTCCGATATGTTCGTCTGTAAAACAAATAATTACCCCACAATTATTCTATCATTTGCCTACTACTATTATGTTTGCTGATGCAACACATTAAAACCTGTATACGTACTAAATATAAAAAAATACAATCATAATCGTATTTTTTTCAACGCCTTGTAAGTAATATATTGTAGCCGTTGTCAAGGAGAACACTATATAAATATACGGACGTGTTACCAATTAAGACCGACGACATACTATTTGTGTTTAACTCCATTTGATAAAGCGAAACAATTGCGGCTGGTAATCGTTCTAAGACATTATACATATGAATGCACGTCATAAGAAAGGATATCGATAATAAGTAATTACTTCTGCGCGGTTAAAAGCTTGGGAACATTCTCTTTCTAGGTTAGATAGTTCTTCTTCAACGCTGCTTGATATGTTTACGACTCTCTCAACTAACGTTTCAAGACGATGGCTGTAAAAGTAATCAACACATAAAGTTATGGTGTTTAATGATGAAACATTTGGGGGCCTTAAATCGGTTCACTATAATCATATTATTGTTTTGTTTTCAAACAAACGTAAACATTATTAAAAACATAGTATAACAAGGCCTTATATGGAATCAACTAGATAATGTAATGTAAATGCATCGTATTCTTAAAAAGGTACTTAAGTTTGATGCCTTTATATAATATGTGTTTATCAATGAAGAACATATAACAATGCGATAAGCGATGAAATATTACGCATACATATCGGCTGGTAATCTTCTATAATTGATCAACGGATGAAAAACAACTTATTGGGAGGTGTCATGAAGTACTAATTAAATTTGTGTTAAGTGAAATTATAGCCATTTGCTTCATGCGATTATGACAGTTTAACATTCAAGTTTACATATTCATATTTATGCAACCGCTTAATAATTTCACTGTATAATAATGAATAAAACACTCAGTTGATTCAAGTTTCCTGCTGCTTGATTTTCTCAAAGTAAAGCAAATTACGCAGCTAAAATAAATATTTATCAAAATTACTTTCATAATTAATGTGAACGTCTTATCCGGTTTTGCAAACCTGAAAGAGGCGTGGCTCTTCAATTTAGTAGTGTAAGCAACTATCAGGACTTTGCGAGTCAACTCTTATAAGAAAGTTCACTGTGTATTCTTAAAATGCTGAATGCGCGAAAGATTTACCAAACACATATTGAACGATACTAAGTTTCTTTGTTTGACTCTTAATTTAAGAGTAATTCGCCATATTTGCAAACTCATGAGCATCATCAGTATCCTAACACCCCTTCTCTTTCTCCTCATCTTCATGATCATCATCATCAGCATCATCATCAAATTGATCATCATCATCATCATCGAATTCGTCATCATCGACTACATAACCATTAACATCAGTATTGCTATTATCATCATCGCCATTATAACAGTCGTCGCCATCATTATCGCAAGTAACATCAGCATCACTGCTTTTCTTAAATCACAAAAAAGTGAGAACCGTAATCGCGAAATAAACGAAAACAAAGAAAACTCCAATAGTTATTATTTTGTCCATTTTATTTAATCAAAAATAATGTTTAAATAATACATTACGCAAATTTCCTGTGTCGTTGATTTGAAATGCTTTGCAAAACATTTATTAGTACATACTTTTAACCAACATAAGAACAGAATCTGGGTATTGTCGGTACACGCATGCATATTTCGGTAATTCTGCATAGTGAAAAATATATTTTCCTTTTTGATAACGAAGATATAGCGCGACACTTATGAAACTAGAGCTCGTCACAGTAGTTTAAAATAGCCCTGATGCCGAATATAGTAATGTGTAGGAAGTTATGAAACTAACAATAACAAATTTGACCCTGGGGCATGGCAAGTTTGTTCTAATGTGCAGTATTCGAACAAAGTTTGCAGAGAACCACAGTTCTTTCATATCAAATATTAAATACGTTGGTCTTCCGTTTTCAGATACAAACCTGTGTATTGATAAGTAACTTAACTACACACGCCTACATTAACCACCCCCCCCCCCCNCCTATTCTGGGTGTTCGCAGTTTTGACTACATAGTCATGATTTGATTTGATATAAGTAAACAAAGGACTCTATGCAATGTTACATAACAAAATATAAATCATTTGGACGTGGTGATTTCAGAAATGAGTAGTTTTGGTAAAATTCTATATAGTAAATCGAATAATATCACAGACATAAAAAGTTAAAAAGAGGACATAACATTGTTTACGTATGGTGATACAAATCGCTCATGCACAATTTCATAACATAAGCAGCAATCCAACTAAATTATAATTATGAAAGTTCAAACGTGACGAAGGAACTCACCGGACAAACTTGTGTCCGGGGGAAAGACAGATGGACAAACGTCCATGGTGATTTCAGTATGTACTTCGTATCGGGAGTTTTAAAAGTGGATCTTTAAAGTTATATGTTATATTTTTATAGGTTATTAAATAATTTAAATGAATTAGTGTTGTATACTTTTGTGTGTACATTACGTCGTAAAAATACAATCAAGACATTGTAATTTGGTGTAATGAATTGACATTTAAAACGGATTTTAGTGCGCCTCAATAATACACAATACATGCAAGTTATAATGGTTGGCTTGTACATATATTTCTTTATTGTCATCCTTGTCATAGTGAAACACACAACTCACCTTAGCTCACTGTCGTATGCTCGAGATTCGGAATCGTCCTTCTCCCTCCCAACTATCATTTGCAACTCGCTGTAATTAAGTATCGTAATGTATGCGATAATTCAAATATTTATTTCATTATAAGCGCTTCTCCGATATCCATACCTTGATTAATGATTTTTCGGAGGAAAACAGTGTGTGTCCAGACCATGTGTCGTATGAACACATCAACTTGGAAACAAATTGCAGAGACTCCCAGAAAATCTTATACAAATGAATCGTTTTCTATTGGATGTTGAAAACTAATTTAATATCGCAAAATTGTATAACAACGATGGTACATAAACGTTCGTTTGAATCTTTTTTCTATCTCACTATTCATCATTGTTGTGTCGGGTTTAATTGACATCCAAAAACTCCAGTAACAGAAGGATTGATCTACGAAGTACGCTTAAACTTTTTAACATCACGTTTATGCTATAAAAACAACTATTGTTCGTTAATAGTTAAATTAACAAGATCTAGCAAATTCAACAATGTGTGTTCATAATTAATGGATTTGTTTTACTTGTTAGTGCATTTAGCACGTCATATCATATTGTAGATATTAAGAAAATTGACCTGTACTGTAACTGCATTCAGTACCATTTTATAATCTATCATTGATCAAATTATCTAAACATGATATCATTTCAATACTGATTATTACTAATGTGCCTACAAAATCATGCTCCTCATGGCGCCCCAATGTTTTTGAAGTATTTCAACTTCACTTTCCGTTTTCTCCAATCTGAAAATAATGTAAACAAAGTAATCATAATGTATTATAATAAAATAAAAAAGTAAAACTCCAGTTATATTAGCAGGAGACAACTTTGAACCTTTCTACTAAGTCTGTTATTTACGGCAAGTAAGAATTTGCCATACAAGTCACAAACGACACACATGACAGTGAATACAATCGATGCAATCGTCTTGCAACGGCCCGTGCAACGCATATAATTATATTGCAGTACTACTTATACTATTTATGACACTACTATTTATATTAGAAACAACAAAAACAACAATAGTAATTGGAACTATGATTGACAGTAATCAATACCCCATATACAGCTTTGACAGAGACAAACCTTGCCCATCACTTCTGCATATTTTATTTATACTCACGTGTGACCTTCGATGGGGTTACCTGCTCGTAAATTTCAACAGTTGTGTCATGCTTTTTAACGAATAACATTCAGGATTAAAGACCAAACACGCCGTATTTG
This sequence comes from Dreissena rostriformis, assembly GCA_007657795.1. Classification (NCBI taxonomy): domain Eukaryota; kingdom Metazoa; phylum Mollusca; class Bivalvia; order Myida; family Dreissenidae; genus Dreissena; species Dreissena rostriformis. Next base: position 104,719 of record VMBQ01001404.1, on the reverse strand, counting down.
AAGTAATACCTTTGGTCTCTAAGTTTTCTCCGGACCCTGAAGGTCGCCAAATTGTTGTTATGCGCAACACGCCGAATCATATTGAAAAGAATAGCATTTTTTTCAATCCTTCAATTCACTATCAAGCTATCGATCGAAAAAGCCGTGTTATTACAATACATTCATGCATTTAAGCATTTTACATCAAACTTCGATCTTTACCTCGAAAGAAGCCACATTGTTCGTGCGTCTATACCATCGGCTCGTATTGGTGAACATTTGGGCTGTTTGTGTTTTATTAAATATTATTTAAGGCATTTGCAAATTAGAGAGTGGAGAGGACAGTTTTGTCATTAAAATCAATATTTTGACCTCATTTTTATGTCTTGACCTTGACGGTTTCCATGTGGTGCTTGCGCTTAACACACTTTGTTATATTAGGAGAACACATAACTATAAAATCCTTCGAGTTATGGAGTAGGCCAGCCCAATAAAATGCTGTTGTTTTTTACCCTTACCCTCAAAGTTTAACTTTGAGTTTGGTAACCACATGCATCGTTCTCGCGGCACACATAGTATTATATTTCTGAACATTTGTTTTGAAAGTTTGACCTTTACCTTGTAGGCAGCTACAATGTAATCGCACGCGACGCCCCGTCCCAATGAAGTAAAATCATTCACTGCATGTGGCTTTTTATAACCCGGACAAGTTCAGGGACAAACCGACAGACGTACGTGTTAATTGGACAGACTGATTTTAAAATACTATGCATACTTACTGGTAGCAGGGGTATTGATATACGAATGTTAATTGAACGTTTTAGACACAGGGACAACTTTTTCAAGGGCAAATATGATCGTCCAAATCCATAAGTCTACAGTTTCGTTTGTCATTATTTCATTTGACTGATAATTGTATACCACAAAAAAGTTCAATTAATTGGAAAAATAATTGTTTAAGCTTAGTAAGCGTTTACAGTTAAGATGTATCGACAGTTCAACCAACGAGAATGACGGACTGGCTTTCATAAGCAAAACTATATACTACGCCATTTTGATGGCTATCAAAATAAACAAAGTAGCATGTATAAATGTAGCCCGGCTGAGTTCTGTTAACTATTGAGTGTTTATGTTATGGTTGGTTTACACGTACATAGCATCGCCTTCTGCAAACTATGCGTGCAAAGTACCTCATTCTCATGGTAGATTCCATGTTATCAGTCCATTGTTTGATAGCTTGTCCAACCTCTAATGGTCTTTACAATATAAAAACATACATAGGTTAAGAATCATATATACATAGAAAAACAAATAAGCATTCATAAGAGTCAGTACTTCAATACGTAGCTTTATTATTTATTCATGTAGGCACATTGACATGTAGAAAAGATTCTCATTGCAATTAACTTCCTCAATGTTATAAATTGCAACATGTTTATTTTGTCTACCGATTGCAGAAGGTATTTACATCTATGGACATCTTAGAGTCATACCTTTTGTTTGTTAATCATTGAAATGAAAGACACACAACTCAATGTAAAATTCGAAAAACAAAAATACGAACATATATATAATAAGTAAATTAATTACCGGCTATTATCACTATATTATTTATTGTAGCAGTAACTTAAAACTATGTTCATGACGTTAACAATGATAAAACAATTAACATAAAATGAGTAATACTCAGGGTCCATGTTTCTGCTTGCTGCGTCGTCGTGTACACTGCTCGGCTTAAACGTAATGAGGACATAAATTAAAAAAAATACAATAAGCGATAAAGAAATAACAAATCATATAAAAAAGTCAATCGATGATTCTATTGACAACTCTATATATATCTGCCGTTTTAAGATGAGTGTCTTTTAAATCATATGTTTTCAACTAATATATGTAACAACTTAATTTTGTTACAATCATTATGGTCATTTTCGTTAAATGGGTTGTTTAACCAAGATACTATGTCTAGCACCTCAAATATGTCGAATGATTTTTTTATTTATACAATAAGTATTGCTTATCATAGAACTAATATGGCAAATAACGTATATTGGCTGGCAGCTTTGTACAGATCATATTATATATTTGAACGCATGATGCTGTCCGATTAAGAGACAGACGTATATGCTAAGTCTTTGTATGAACTAGAAGTAATTTGTGAAACTCGCCCTACATCGATGACTCTAAGAGCATGCAAATAACTAAAGCAAATATATTAGTACCTCCGCACAAGGGTCGAAAAGGCGCGATTCTCTTTCGATGTACTTCAGTCGATCCTTTAAAACGACGCATTGTCTTTCTAAATGAACGTCTTCCGCAGCTATAGGTGTTAGTAGATTACTGCAAATAATTATAAAAAAAATAAATAATAAACACAGCCAAAACTGCTTTAATGGAATGCATTTAAGGTACTTTATAGTATTTACTAGAGTTAATATGTGTTTCTAAGAACGTTTCTAAGATCGTTTATAACCAAAAGACTTAAAAATATTTTTAAAATAATCAACACAAATGACCGATACTTGCAATGTAACATGTTGAAAAATTAATAATTGAATTAATTAAAATATCGTCTAAAATCCTCGTTATGACAGTAAAAACGGCTCATACAGACACCATCATTTATGATACATGAAATTCCATCCCCAGAGACAAACTTTGCAATTTGTTTGAGAAAAACAAAGAGAAAAACACATAAGAGAAACCTACCTTGACAAAACGAAAGACGTGTATCAGAAAAATATACACTGTCTAACTAAGCCCTACTGTATTTGTATTCATTGTTATTTAAGCCGGGGTTAATTTACACCATAAAACAAGAGACGATACGGGAAATTATCATTCCACGGACTTATTTTTATCGGTTTACATTATACTTAAACATATAACTATTGTTAATGGCAAACATTTGATGACAAAGTACATGAAACAGTAGTCACAACTTATAGGCGTTTTACTCGGAAACGACGTGAGCGCGAAATGGGTCGAAGTCTCGTTCCAGACACATATGTATTATCTACCAACCCTACAACAAACCTGAGCTCATTGTCTCCGTCTCGATCAGAATTGTTCGCTTTCACAATATCAATCACTTGTTTCAGATTCCTGAAAGGTAAACAGAAAAAAAAAATACTATCATAATATTCTCTTTGTTTTTGGAATGTGATAGCGAACAGCTTACTTTAACACATAATGCATTTTTTTTAATAACAAGGCATTGACATAAACATTAAGATGTGGTTTGCGGCAATAATTAAATACACTGAATATCCAGATACGTCACTTATATGAACCAAGAAATATCTCTCAATATTAAGTGTACTTCTAGGAGACTATCTTATTGAACACGAATTTATCGGATCTAAACAATAATCCAAATTGGAAATAGACGCAACCATTATGGAAGTAATGCGATTCTATTTCTTGTTCATGTATGAATGGATAAATGAATTATTTATATATACATAATTGGAAACGTAGATATTGCGATATTTTGTGTGTGATAATCCATGTTTTTTATGTAGTGTATGGAATCTGTTTATCAAGTGTTATACCAGTACATAGGCTTATTAAACGACATCGGAATGTGAAACGTTCTGTCGACTAAAATTGCATGATTTTTCTAGGCAAACATGCATTTGTTACGAGAAAGTAGGAAATGAATTGGTAACCGTAAAATGAAAAAAAAATCTGATCATTTTGTTCAAGTAATTGTTGATTATAATTTGGGTATAATGTATTTTTTTGTGTATTTGTTAAATTTTGGTTTGTGTTTTTATAGTTTGATTTACTTCAAACACATTGTTTGAGCCTTAAATATATATCTCAAGTGTCAAGTGTGTCTAGTGAATAAAGAAATGAACTTGACGAAGCCGCCAACGAATATAATATCAACATTGTTAATTACTATTTAGTGGTTTGTAAGTAACCTTTTGATTATGCATCGTTGTTAATTAATTTATTCACATATGTCTTGCATTTACGCCACTCTATTTGTTTTCTATATACGTTCGATAACGCGTGTTAAAGGTTCAGCCTTTTGTAATATGCGATATGTTAAAACAAATTAATGTTTACAAAATATTCAACAATTCAATATTTTGGGCCAAGTTCTGTGATATTAAATTTATAAAACGATTACAAAATTGTATTGCTATTGTCATTTCTCTGTGTCTGATTTGCGTT
>VMBQ01001404.1:27828-100123 GCA_007657795.1 Dreissena rostriformis | reverse complement strand
AGGGTGTTTGAACCAAGATCGACACAAGAGATTGCAACGATTTATAGCGAATCTTGAATACATATTTTCTTCAATTGTTAGTTACTTGTCTTGTGTATTATGAACTTTCAAAGTCTTAAACAAAACATTTATAGCCAGGTCTCAGTCAGAAAACAGTTAGATAATTGTATTTTTCAGACAGAAATTGACATGGTTATGTACGTTTCCTAACTTTTTAAATAAGGTTAAATGTAATACTTTATTGTCACGTTTCTTTGGAATTTAGGTTTGAGGGGCAAGGGACGGACTTTAAGCCACAAGCGAGGGAGCTTGAGCCTCCACGTGCAAGGGTTTTTAGCCACCAGTGGTGGATTGTGAATATATAGGAATAATGCAAATCCAGAAACGATATCAGGTAAGCAAGCCTTGTTTGCACCCGTTAGCCTTTTATTTAAGGCAAGTGACCAATATAACACAAAATAAAACAGGACAACACATACTTCACGACACAAACCATGAAAATGATAAAACAAAATCGGAACACCGCCTTGGAATGTCCAATGCAAAGCATCGGGAGTTAAAACGATTGAAAGACGCGTCTACCTTCACACTCGACAAAAAATACCCACCAACACAAATAGCGTAAATAAAAATTATACTCACAGCATTGTTAGTCACATCAACAAAGCAATAAAGTATAATTTCAATTTGCTCCCATTGCAACTTAATTACTCAATGGTTTAGTATGAATAAGAGCAACAGAATAACAACTTTAGTTAGGTACGATGAAATGAAGTAAATATAAATATAAACTTAATTCCATCTTCTTAACTAAATACGAGAAAGTATAATCATATATTTCTTACTCAAGATTATTGTAAGGTGAAGGTATAAAAAGCACAATAGCATGCACATACTAATATCCACACAACATTCTATTATTTTTAATGCATTATTAATCTTGTGTCATTCCAAACATAACATTAGATCTGCCGGTTGCGTTTTTTCAAGCCACCAAGGTTATAATTTTGGGCCATGAATGGAGTAGTTTTGAGCCTTCAGTGATGTAAATTTTAGCCACCAACGGTGGATTACGAACCGCCAGTGGCAGAGTTGTGTGCCAAACAAGCCAGAGATACGAGCCACTAGGCTTACCTTTTTGAGCCGCCAGTGACAAATGTTTTGCAAAAAGGTGCGGAGCTTAAACGGTATGTTTCGATGTTTTAACTGCCCATGGTGGCGTGGTAGCAAAATGCTGCTAGTGTCTTTCCAGAAAGGATGCTCCTTAAGATGTATTGAAAGAAAAGGGCGAGGAAATCGTGGTCCATGTGTATCAATCATTGAAAGAAAAGATATTGCTGATGTGGAGGAAAACTATTGATCAATATATAATGTATACTATGTTTGCTAAATCAAAGCTGACAAAACAAGACGTTTCCTATGCTTTGTGTGTGTTGCTCCTTGGTTAGATAAAACGTGTTTTGATAAGATTATAAGTGATTTACTCAAAATACAATCGTAATTAAATAACATTATTCGCGGATCGATTAGTTCTTGCAGATTTAACCCTTGCGGTATAGTAAAAGGAAATGTTTGGCGGGGTATGCTCGTCACAGTTGTGTCGTTTAGTATACACACTGCACGTGAATGAAAAATGTGCAGTAGGGATGCGTTTCCCGCTCGCGGTTAAACCTGAATCGTTCATTACCATCGATTCATGTTTGGGATGTACGTGAAGTCATGCGCACTTCTCTTAATTGGTGGTAATTGACAATCATGCAATTATTTACCAAAATTAATGCTTCATTTCCGGATCAGAAGGTATAGATGCTTTTAACCACCCCATGGTCATTTGACAAGTCTGAGATTTCGATGGTCATCAGTTAAGCAAGAGATAAGCGGTTTTATACGCCATGTAAAATGGGCAAGGGTATGTTCGGTAACGCAGATTTGAAATTTAATATTCTCGCATAATTTGTGGATTTTAAGATCTGATTTGACAAATAATTGTGATTTGGGCCAGAAATAACCATAGAACTAGCAGATTCAAAAGCAGATGTATGTCTGTATATTTACCCTTGTCGATCATGGTCATGAAGACGTTTGTCAGAATATTGACACTGTGAGACACTTGTCTAAATATTGACGCTTGTCGATCTAGGTCAAAAAGATGCTTGTGAGAAAATTGACATTGTAAAGACGCTTGTCTGAAAATTGACGCTTGTTTAATTTCATTTTTTGAGAAACGTTTCTTACAAATTGATGTGATGAAGATTCGATATGTGAATTATACATGTTAAAAAGATTGTATTTTTTCAGATACACATGGATGAGATAAAGGCGCTTCCGGAAGTCTTGGCGGACAGGGTGGAGCTACTTCCGGACAAATTGCGTAAAAGCATAGCAGAAAGTACATGCTCAAAATATGAATACGCATTCACGCGGTGGAAGAACTGGGCTTTGAGCAATCAGTGGTAATATCCTGCCCGCGAAGGAATTTCCGGTTGCGTTGTATTTAGTGTCTATCATACAAAGCGCTTAAACCCCAGCACCTGCTATTTTTGGAATAAAATGGATGCATGACTTACATGGCATAAATTTTCCTACAGACTTTAGGCTAGTAATGAACGTTTTAAAAGCAGCAAAAAAGAATTGTATCTTGTTGAGTAGTTAAAACGGAGTCTATTACGGTTGACATATTATTATCGATGTACAATCATTTGTATAAGGAAAAAGATGTTATGTCTCAAAGAATTATGTTTGTCAGTTTATTAGGTTATGCGGGGTTTATGCGCAGTTCTGAATTGTTACAATTGAAAGTGTGCGATATTATGTTAGAAAATACATATATNGTGCATTCACTTCTTCCGGATAAATAGTATAAGTATGACAAAAAAGCATTTTTAAATACAAATCTGCGATGGAGGCGCAAACGCATTCTCTTCAATGGAGAACATGTTCCCATTGTGGATTAAGAGCGTTTACTGGTATGCTGAGACACCACATGCCTGCTCATGTATACATAAGATTATCACGATAAGATGACGCGCGTTATTTTCTCACTTGACTGAAATCTCGGGGGCCACGAGAATTGACGTGAACTCGCGATGACACGAATCTTTATTTATTAATAGATCTTTGATGCAACTGATACCTACTTTATTTGCGTTTTCAGTTTGTTTATCTTATCCGTCTTTTTACGCAGCTTTTTGTCAACCTCATCGAGTTCCTTGACAAGCAATATTTCGTTTCCACGTGCTCTGTCCTCGGTTTTCTTTACAAGTTCGCTGAAAGAGCGGGTTCTTCAAATTTGAAAACCACTTTTTTAAATATGAAATCCAATTATATACCCGGTTGCTACATTACATAAGTGTTTCGTAATGGATTAAAGTGCTGTTTAGGTTAGTTCATTCGTAATCGTTATAATCGTCTACAGTGTAATCATTGTCGCCATAATCACCATCACCTTCATAATCATTATTTTCAAGAGTGATTTGAAGCATTTAATGGTGGAAGTGCGACTCAACAGCGCTGCCCCAATAACAACCTAATTTTGTAAGTCAATTTATTCCGTGGTTTTATTTGTTTCGTCTTTGAATATAAAACATCTTATTTTTACCGCTGTATTTTTGTTTGTTAGTTTTTAATCAAATGCACATGCACTAGTCCAGGTATATTTTATTTAAACCATAATTGGGAAATTAAGTTACATTTTGGCTTATTAACATTTAGAACATCTACGTGATATAATGCTGCATGCTTAACATTATAAATATGCGTTTCTTAACATCTCTAAAAATACTGTGTTATTAAACTTGACATTTTAAGTTGAACCAATTTTAATAGTGAAGAACTGAAATCCACGTTACTGTTTAATTCACCTGCGCAATGTAACCTCACGAGTTATGAAAACACAGTAAAAATTCATTATACTTTGTGACGCCTCTATTCACATGTTAACATTTAATAAGTATCATATCATGTATTCAGGGTATGGGTTGAACTGTTCATATGTTTAACTTCAATTAATGTGGTAATTATACATAGTTTTAAATTAAACATAGTTATAACAGGCGAATCAAATGGCCATTTGTTTTTCATCTTACATCATGCGAAAAGTCAACTGTGCATTCACAAACATAAAATACATTGCGACAGACAACACAACAACGTCTGCCGATAATGTCAGTAAGCATAGCCGTGTATATATATTTCAAACAATAAATGTTATGAAAATGTAAGCTCATAAACATTGTCTGTTTTGTATTCAGATACTGTAGGTCGTTGCAATACATATCTTATTCCGAATTTGTTCATATTTATAATTCAAGAAATATTAATTTATTTACAAAAACGTAAGAAACAAACTTCTTTTGGATTCGCGAGTCCAATGAGATAAGAAGTCATACGTACACACATCGTTTATAATACTGTAGTTTTGCTATCAATCGATGCATTCCCCTAACGTTAGTAAAGACTCATTTTGATTATTATAAACGGATCTATCTACTGAGAGATTGTAAAAGGTTGAAAAATGTGTTATGCAATCATTTATTTGTACCAAAAAAAGTTCGTTTATTAAAATCTTACTTAATAAGCGTATATTTCACAAGTATAACCAGCCCAAACATACACCACATGGTTTATGAATCTTGCATGGTTACAACGTTTTTCCGTTAGGTAAATTGAAATGAGCATTTATTTAAAAATAGACATTTTTCTACCTAGTCACGTAAAAGATGCGTAAACTCAGACGAATATAAGTACAGAACTTGAATAATTGATTTGTAGTAAACAAATTAAATATAAATTAAATAAACTTCAAATACAGTTGGTATATTCATCACTGTTTTTAATTAAAATCTCGTATGTTACAGTCAAAGACAGATCTATGTCTGACAGTTCTTAAGGTACATGCTGATAAAGTGTGAGGGAATAATATATAGACTTTGAGCACAGAAGTTACATGAAACATCTATGTTTAAATGATTATCGCCACGCTTTTTTTCTGTCGGTCCGTCCTGGACATTTTCTCCTTCTACACTATTAGCACTAGAACATTGAAAATTACACACATGGTAGCTATGAGCATATGTGCGACGGTGAGCTATTCGGAATTTTGATCTGAAACCTGGGTCAAAAGTTATGGGTAAATAAATGAGTAAAATGGGTTAAACAAACTCATTTTACTAACAACATGCGACGCACATGATAATAACTTTTGAACCAGGGGTCAGATCAAAATTTCGAATAGTGCACCGTCGCACATATGCGCATAGCTACCATGTGTGTACGTGCCAAGGTTCTAGTGCTAATAGTTTAAGAGGAGATAGTGGCCGATGGGGGTTTGGGTGTGGTCCAATATTGTGTTTAAATATAACTTCTTCACGTATTCACCAATTGACTTTATATTAATACTGAACATCTCTTATGACAACACGGTTTATCTCGACCATCCATGTCCCACATTACCCACACCAGGGACATTGATAAAGGTAAAGACAGCTTGGTTCCCGTCCTCTTTCAAATGTATCGAGAGGTCCACGGGAACTACTTCCCCGTACCCCCAAATTTTTTTTCGTACCCAAAATTGTTCGTACCCATTTTTTTTCGTTATTAATTTTTTTTTCGTACCCAAATTATTTTTCGTACCCAAATTATTTTTCGTACCCAAATTTTTTTTCGTACCCAAATGGTTTTCCTACCAAATTTGTTTTCGTACCCAATTTTTTTTCGTACCCAAATTTGTTTGTAACCCATTTGTTTTTTTTTCGTACCCACATGTTTTTTCGTAACCACATTTTGTTCGTACCCAATTTTTTTTTCGGACCTTAATTGGTTTTCGTAGCTAGTTTTTTTTGTAACAATTTTTTTTTTGTACTCAAAGTTTTTTTCGTACCCAATTTTGTGTTCGAACCCAAATTATTGTTCGTACCCAAACTTTTTGCGTACCCAAATTTTGTCGTACCCAACATTTGTTTCGTTCCAAATTTTTTTTTCGTACCCATTTTTTTTTCGTACCCACCCCGGGCCTAACCAACATAGGCCTTGCACACCCAAACATGCCTTTTAATATTACATCTATGCAGCGTGGAAAAACGCGTCGGCATCTGCCGCGCCATTTCTAGTTTAAAATAAAATATTCTGATTTAGACATGTTAATTCATTTGGTAAAAATGAATGAGCGTAATAAATAGTTTATTAATATGAAATGACGTTTTAAGAACTTGATCCTGTCGGCTTAAGTACAATATATAGAAAAAGGATATACAATTACAAATACATATTTAATTCAGTTCCATAACACATCATCTTTTACACGACAACGATATTTAATATGAACTAATTGGTTGTGTTTAGATGAATACCATGGATACCATATTATTATATGTGGATACCGTTTTATTAAAGCATATGTACAGGGGAACAGGTTCATATTAGATACAAATGCGCATTGTCATCTTCTCGAATATTATATAAAAAAAAACAGTAATCCTAAATAGCTGGCAATAAAATAAGTAACGTAATGACTATTTAATTTTGTTAATACTAGCTAACCACTTACATAACCTTTGCATTGACGGCCTCGTCATATGTCGAAGATTCTCTGAAAAACCCACCGGATCATTCAATCAGAAAAAATATAGCTTTTAAATGGTATACGTGTATTCTTAATAACATTGTACCTATTCGAACTAAATCAAAACGTCATGTTTATGTAATACAGAAAAGACAGTCAGTTATTAAGAAACTCATTTGCACGAAATTTATTTAAATCATTATTATATATCGAATTCGGAATTTAAGTATTCGTCATACGGTAAGCGTTGATTAACTAGTAATGCAATACATGAACTACTTAAAATATAATTTATTAAAATAATGTAATATTTGAAAAAAAACATTATGCGTATCATGATATCTATATTTCAAGATAAGTATTCACCGTTTATCATAAACGACGATAAAACTAACAGGTAAACATACTTTCCGCTCGAGCCTCGGTTCGTTGGTACTGCAACGTTGTCCTATAACAAGCACTTAAATGGTGTTGTATAATTGTATTGAATATGTGTATTTAATAGAGTTAACATTATTAATTGTCAATAATATAGATACCCTATGGTAATAACACCAAATATAAAATAAGTCCATAATCGTGATCCAACCCGAACGTAATGACAGGTTCAGTTTGGACCGCAAAGAAGCCAAAAAACGAACCCTGCGTGAAGGTCTCTCACTTGAAACTCGGGTTTTACCGAAAACGATACCTATATATATCTATAAATTACAAATTAAAAATATGTAGAAACTTGTGGATGCTTTATTCAGGAAAAGAGGCAATGTGCCATCATTCAACATGTAACACATGACAAAAATATATAATCGGTTAATGGTGAGACATGTTACGTCATAATAGTTATCTGCGCATACATATGGTAAGTTATAGATACATCAACATGAAGTTTGAATGAGAAAAAAATAGTAATGAGCATTTATTGTTTTTTGGGGGGGATGTGAATTGTATGATCCTTATGAGAAAGCAAAAAATGTAGAAAAACTTACTTATATCTCTTTAAATCATCGTGATTTACTAAACAGTGACATTAGTTTGCAATGAACTTCATGTATTGTAGAACAAGCAGAATATGCACATTTTGCATATTTTATTTCTTCATGCACGAATCGATAAATAGTGCAGGAGCGTTATTAAATAAAGTATTTTGCCTTATTTTTGCCTTCTAGATACATGTGTACTTTCCTGATGCAGAGATTCCCAATTATCCATTAAATGTATATTATATTTCGTATTGGCATCACCTTAATTAGACAACCGTTTCCATTAATAAAGAAAAGTGTTTTCTTTGAATCTAACTTGTCAATAGGTGTAATCGTTTTTTTTCCAAAACTTGGAAAAAAAAACAACATTTTAATTTGTAGGTACGAACAACATTTTGTCTGCCAATAATATTAACCATACTGTTATTATAATTCATGTATGCTGTTTTTAAAGGATTTGTACAGTTGTCAGTTTTGTTCGTTCCCAAAAACTATTTAGTTGTTTGAAAATCTAGCTCATTCTGAAAAAAAAATGTTTCGAGTTGTCATAAATACAAGTATTACAACTTGTTATCTTAAAATGATCAAATTAAATAAATAACTTATTGGAATGGATGTGATCCATTTATTAAAATGTAATCCTATGGGTAAAGTAGCCTATATATTGTGGGAATAAGCGGACGATGATTTCGCATTAACATTGGCATAAAAGAATGATACAATTGATGGCATTATTATTTTGCACGTTTGTGCACTTTAAATTACAAAGGGAAATTATTTCAAGGGCGAGGAGCGTGTAATGTTCCAAACCAAATTTGGTGGGTATCATGATTGTATCTTCCGACCAGCAATGTTGAACTGTATTGCATTCCCAAAACATCTGTATCGTAGAATCGGTACAAGCCGAACAGAAGTCGAAAAGTTAAACTAGTTCGACTCTACAAGTTTACACATAAACAGATATGAATTATTTTGTATAATGTGTGTGATATGTTTAAATATAAAAGTTCTGAGTTTAGTGTCTGCAGTGAGTGATTTATTTTAAATAATTCTTTTCACTTTGTTACACATTTAATTTGTGTAGATTTTATAGCGCTAAAAAGACGTGTGTTAACTATTTTGCATATTTTTGTCTTAGCTGTTATATGATCCACACAGTATTCCGGTGTTGTATGTGATATATGTCCGAGTGAAAGAGATTGTTTCCATTCTCATGGAATGCTTTTTACGAGTGAGTAAAAGTTTAAAATAAACTTTGTGTTAATATCATATAATTCTTGGAGTTTTTGAAATGAATAAAATCTTTTATTTCAAAACTCGTAAATATTCTCTACAAATTGTATACCACTGTTATGCTATTCTTTAAAAAAATACATTTGATTGGTACATTGTATATTTGAATTGTTCCATATTATTTGTTTTGAAATGGTATCTATATTTTCGTTATACGCCGTTTTAGACCAGGCGTCTAAAATCTGTTGCAAAAATATTGACGGAACTTTGAGTTTTTCAACATCTGATCGATTAATGTTGCATTTGAAAACAGTGTTTCCTCCATGAACATTCCAATAAACAGTGCGAAATGTTTTCATCAATACCTGACTTACACCATCTGTAGCCAATTGTATAAATCTGGAGAACTCTTATCCAGCGGGGAACTTTTGGTTATCTTCAAAAATGATATCACAAAATTGACGATAACCACAATTTAGCCGCTGCATAAGAGTTATCCAGAATTATACGATTGACAACAGTTCCATGCTCCAGAAACTAGCTCCTTGACTAATTTGACATGACATAGAACTTCGCGGATTATATTTTTTCTACCGAAAAAACAATGCAGGATTCGAGAAGTGTGCATGCGTGTTACAAATTGTATTTAAGTCACAAAAAATACATGGGACTTTATTAACACAAGCTATTAAAATGTATAAAAAACAAGTGCTTACAAGCCTGTATACGTCATACTTAATAGTCCCATTATAGTGTTGTCGCCAACGTTTAAGATGTAAATGACAGGTTTAATTTGTGGGGAATATTATATTGATAAATGTTAAGGCATATACAACGTTTATTAAAGAATAGTGAAGTAAGTAACGCCATGCGCTAAACATCAGATTATTTCTTAAACATGTATTATTCAGATTGTTTATTGTTGAATATTCAATCGTGAAACCAAGTGAAGAAAATAATAATATTTTTTAAACAGTTAAGTTCGACGGGGTATCTGTCATGTCGTCCAAAAAAATACAGTTTTCAAAAGTAAAATCGGAACATATTTTTGAGGACAAAAACGCTTCATTTCGTATAGGGCAAGGGTATAACATGTCTGAATATTAAAATTAAAGTGTATTATCTAAGTAGGTGGTTTTAAATTTGAAGATAATACACCTCGAAAATAATCATAAAAACATATAATAAGGTTGTAATTCAGAACATGCATAACAATTATCATGTTTTGTATATGTTTTCAAATACAAGAGCAGGAGGGTGCCTTCGAAAAATTATGTTTTGAAATTGCCATATGCGGGTTTACTATTATGTTTTTAATAAGATGATTTTATATTAGCTTAGTTATCGAGCTGAAGTCAGCAGTATTAGCCTCAGAATTTCGAAGTTAAGTAATTGATGTTTAACAGCACGCAGCATTCTACAGTGTAAATATTGTCAAACAATTATTTAAATAACAATAATATAAATAAATATAGTTTAAGTTTTCAGTATTTGCTTGAGGCCGAATAATTTTTATTAAATGATTTTATGTCATGTCGGTAGATTTTGTTCAGTTAATGGCATTAAACAGTTATTTAAATATTTATTACAGATTCGCAGCTAAAAAATCGTGCTTGCTGTTGCATTTGCTCATAACATTCTTTGAAAGAGATCGACAAACACTACATCATAAATTCTCAAAAAAAAGAAAAGTCCCTCCTACTATTCAAACTTTGATTTTCATCAATTTGCGGCTTAATCCTTCTGCGAAGATGGTCCCTACGAGTTTACATACCAAACGCTCAGCTGAATCACAGGTTCTAGTTCCTTCCTCGTGATATCCAATTCAATTCAATTCAAATATTTAAAACAATAATTTCAACAAATTTATTTTAGCAAAAACGTAAACAGACGCTGTACAATGATATTAAAGAATAGTTAAAGGGCATTAAATATGTCATTCTTTGTATTTCGTGTCGTTGTCGTCGGGAATAGGGTAGGTTTATGTTTCACTCGGTAGACTATGGCCATTCCATAAACAACTTTATTGTTAGCGATTGTAAATGGAAAAGATTTAACAAAAACGTCTTAATTATAAATAGCGGTCAAAAAATGTCATCTCGTAATTGCCAAACTTATGATGAATTTTGATTGATCGAATATCTTATTGGCCGATTTAAAAGATTTGTTTGCAGAAGCTCGTATTTGCTGTTTCGCGCTAGCAAACTAACGATATTCTCTTCCAATAGAATAAATTAAATTAACAAAACATATATAAAAATGAAGTTTATATTATGTTCATAATAAATGTATGTTTATGCAATATTTAATTAAGTACTTGGCTGGTAAAAAATGTATTTTCGATTTTGTTCTTCTGTTTTTTTGCACCAAAATAGAATGGTAATTACGAATTCATTAATAGAAAACGAAAAAGGTAAACTTTCATAAAATAATGTAAAGGAAACCCAGATATGAATGCCTTACACGAAAATGATTTAAACAATTCTAAACATGAAGTCCTATTTCTGTTTAAATACCTCAACGTCGCATGCGAAGTAAGAGCTAGGAGGTTAGGATTGACCGGATGATCGAAGCTGCGAAACCTGAGTTTTAGCACCAGAGTGTTACCACAAGACCACGGATTTGCTCTAATCTATAAAGACTTATCTATAACATGCTCTTTAAGAGCGGAACGTTTAAGTCCAATCGTTAATCGTAATACTAGATTTTCCGAAAACGTTAGAATTACTTTTTTATACTAATTACAGAAGGGCGGATGCAAGGGCAATTCAAATTACGTAGCGAAGGATGGATAAATAAGCCAGGTAATATCCGAATCGAACACAGGAATATCACGATATAATTTTGTAATTACATGAAATCAGGAAAGAAATTCAAACCATAGTTAGAAGTACACGATTCCACCAGAGACATCGCCATTAAAAGCAAGATATTGCAAGAAAACAAAAGTACGCAACTCAAGTATTTGCTGTAAATCTGTGTTTAATTGTATTAAAGTAAACATAAAACGACCATTAAATCATAAAAACAATTACCGTCATTGTTTCCTTTGTAGAACATTCTACAGACAGAGTTTCTTCCAGCCCGTTTTGTCGTTGTTGTAACTGTTTGTCCATCTCCAGCAATCGTTTTAGACTAGAAAAGATATGCCAGTCATATCAGTTATATAACAAGTAAGTGGTATTTGCTAGATACAATAAAATGATTACTCAAAATACATTATACTGGCAACTAATACACATGCGTCAGATTGAGTTAAATATGTCCTACATGAAACACATTGAAATACTAGATATAGCACATATTCCACAATACGATTCCAGAAAAGACACATGGGGTTTTATTCAATTTTAAGTGAGAATACTACTCTAAAACGAGTATTGATGTTTGTTCAGCACCTCTGCATGGATAGACCGTGTGTGTGCCTGTACATGATTTAGTGTACATTTAGGATATGTTGAATATGTTGACGATTTACATTACAAGAAAATGTGTTCTGTTTGCCCATTCCATGAAAAAAGTAAGATGTTTTAAACATAATACTTATTAACGCGCACGTTTTAATGGACATCGCACCTTTTTCTATCGCTTGTCGTTCCATGCTGTCCGAATTTTATCAGAAATTCGTCTTTCATCGTTTGAAGATTTCTGAAAATACAGAAGCAAAAAGCAACATCGACATGACCTGCTCGTCAATAAATGTTTTAAATATACGTCAATAATTAAGAGTGCGTCTTTATATAATATATATTATATATTAAAAGACACAACAAAGACAACAAAAGCAAATTATGCGAATAACAGATCTTACCTAATTCTTCTTTGTAAAACGCCATTTAGTTCTTTAAGGATTTGCCTTTTGTCTTTATCTCGTTTAAATCTGCAAAAAAGGCTTTTTAGAAGTATGCATTTCACGTACAATATCGTTCGTTGTAATCCATGCAACAATCCAGGACATATGTTTAATAACGAATGCAAGTATTTGAAGTAAGTTAAAGGGACTGTAAACCACGACTGATGAATAACAAAGTTCTAAAATACCGTTTTTTCTACAATTATTAGTTTTTATTGATTAAAATATCACGACAATTATATAACATTACTTGAAAAAAGTTTTTTTTTATGTTAACTTTATTTTTGTATTTATTTATTTTTACTGGGTATGTCTACCAGGTAACTACCAGTTAACTATAAATAACGCAAGTATATTGATCACCATCGTCACGTGCTTAACCCAGGAATGCAAATTGTGCATGCGTAGTGCATTGTATATATTTTATATATAAAATGATTAATCTACTTGCGTTTTTTATAGTGTGTATATCGTTATGTCACCTATTTTCGCGATGTACTTTCGATTTCACATCGCGAAATTTTATAACCGAATATCCTGAAAATATGAACTTTTTTCAAGTAATGTTTTATACCAGTCGTGATATTTCAATCAATATATTTAACTAATAATTGTAAAAAATACGGTATTTTAGAACTTTTCTTTTTTCGTCATTCGAGGTTTACAGTCCCTTAAAGCGTCATTTCGCAATAAGGCGAATGTCAAATTAAAGAAAGAAAAAATCATCGTACACTACAACCGAAAGGAACATAAAGTATGATGCTAGTCATCTATGCCCATTCAAATCTAGGACAACACAGAACATCATCATATCATATGGCTACTTAGATATAGCTTCTTTACAAGGGACGATGGGAGTGTGTTTTACATAACGTATTATGATCGCTTTTTCGTCCACTGTCGTCTGTCGTTGGTGTTTTTTCGTGAAGTTTTAAAGAACAATAAATCTTGCAATCGGTATCCTATTTAGAAACGTCAAAGGCATGTGTTTAATTTACTACGCGCGATATAATGTCTATACAAAGGAATGGCATTGCATGTTCCAGATGTATGTCACATACTTTATGTTTTGCTCATTCTGTTTGTTGTCATTTTCTCTCATCATTCGCCTTACATCTTCAATTTGTGCCGTGTAACTTTCTCCATTGGTACGACATATATAATTCATGGTTTCCATTGACCTACCAATGACCTCTCTGAAATATTCACATGTAAAATAGTTCAAAAGAGATAAAGTTTAACAAACTTATTCAGATAAAACGTTAATAAAACTTTTGTTCAACTATTACAAATATTCCCATGATACTTTAAAATACATGTTTCAATGAATATTACAGATTAACAGATGCGGTAGCTTCTTTCCAACTTCAAATACGCACACGATATTAAGTTAAAACAATAATCACATTTTATATATCAGTTGATTTGTTCACATACTTTATTTGTTGCTGATTGTGTGTGTTATCATTATCTTTCATCATTCTTTTTACATCTTCGATTCGTGCTGTGTAAAATCTTTGATTGTTACGACATATTTCATTCATGGTTTCCACTGATTTACAAACGAACTCTCTGAAATATACTCAAATTCAATTATACAAAAAGGAACAATAAAAAAATGTATTCATGTAGAAAGTAAGAAATAATCTCCAACTAGCAAAACTGTTAAGGTTATGCGTAATTGTAAGTGTTTAATATTATTACAGATTTCCGTATGCGGTCGAGATTTTTGAAACGTTTAATGCATTTGCTAAAAAAAACTTCACCCGATATTTAGTATAAAGAAAGGAATCACATTTCATATATCAATTGTATTGTTCACAAACTTTAGCATTTGCTCAATCTGTGTGTTGTCATTTTCTTTCATCATTCGCTTTACATCTTCAAATTGCGCCATGTTACTTTCTCCATTGGTACGACATAGTTCAATCATGGTTTCCATTGATTTACGAATTAAATCTCTGAAATATTGTCACATTAAAATATTCCAAAATGGCTCGAACTGGTCAACATTATCTAAATAAGTAGTTAACACAACTTATGTTCAACTATAAACACAATGATAATTTGATGCTTTACAGTACCTGTTTGAATTAGTTTATAATGATTTACATATGCGTCATGAATGTTAAAATTAAAGATTCTAAGACAAAAATAGAACAAAACATAACTGTTGGTTTTCATCTGTGCCTTTTGTTGCTGAACCAGCAATTTCCGTCTGGCATAGAAAACACATAATCTATCTTAAAACGTTGAATAACATATGAAAATGCAAGACGGAAGTTATAAAAATACCTTTAGCAAAATGAGGCAAAGAAATACACATGCAATACTGTCTTAGAGGCAAGATTCTATCATAAGGCGACTGATGCCAGAGAATTTAGTACAACTTTGGTTTATTTAAAGGTTTTATGTTTTTCCTCATTTTTTAAATATTCTTATGATAAAAACGATTTTTTCTACCGTATGATTATCCAGTGCTTTTGCATCTGGAATTGGTCCCTGTGTCGTAAAGTTTGGCGGCATAATAGATCCTTGGCTGAAAATAAATCATATTCAAAGAAGTAAGAAATATGTTAAACGCGAATGTGTTTATGTAACCATTTGTATCATTAACATCAACCATTCTCAAAAACGAATAACAAACCCAAAACAAATATTCTTTTTTAAAATGTTGTTTGTGAGTCATCGATTGAAACTTTATATTTGAATCTTTGAGCCAATTACCTTTGTTATTTTTCATTGAATACTTAAAATTCTAGAAATAAAAGTTTTTTTGTACCAATACAAAATTAGCATTAAGCTTCTGAAATTTAAATCTCCGCTCTTATATATATATATATAATAAACAATTGATATCGCATGAAATCATTGTTAATTTCAAAAATTGATTTTTTTTAATTTATACATCTATTCAAATATACCAATAAAATAAATATATATTGAAAAATACCTAATGTAACGAACGGTATTATCAAAACGAAATCTGAACTGACATTATACCTTTCAGCTTGGTTGCCTAAATTGCCGGAGCTCGAAATATTCGTTGGCTATAAATGAAACAAACTCTATGTAGTACAATTATCCGAAAGTTATGACATTTGGACATACCTTATGTTATATTATAGAGCCAAACTATTTTCAAGAAAGCACTATACAGTTTCGATTATAGCTGTTAATATGCACTTAGCTCATTAGTCTAAATATATTTAATATTTTTTACACACGAGTTGTATCAAAACAATTTAAAGTTTGCATGAAGGATTAGGCAATCCTTTAGCATGTCGTCCACATTGTTATGAAAGACTTGTTTGACATATTGGTATATGAAACCATTGTTTTCTTTTTCATTTTACAGAAAATATTTGGTTACTTTCTAAACATCTGGAAGCTTTTGGAAATATCAGGACTTAAACGTGGCACACTGTGGTCACACGAAAATGTTTGCTTATATTCTATTATCGGTATGCTCATCAGCTGAATCATTATGTGCATACTGATGACCAAACATGCATATTACTTCGCGTGTACTAAAATCAATTTATTTACTATAGGCAAATGCATAGAACCTACTATTAATTTAATGTTGGACGTGGATATATGTTTTTTTTTTTCCGAAATAACAAATTCACTTTCATTAAAGGTGAAATGTATTTAACACCTTGAGCTATATTCTTATTTTTAAATAGTGTAAAGGTATTTATTACCAACACTTTAAAGTTGTACCATTAAATTGGCTGCTGTTTTTACCTTTTGACTTTGTTCCCGTACCGGTGCCCTTGCCTCTTTACCATGTTCGTGTAGCAATCTTGTTGGAAAATCGTCGTTTTTGTTTTTGTAGCGTTTACTCACTTGTTCTGGTACCGTATACTTTTCCGGTATATCTTGTCCTTGTACAGTTGACATTGCCGTTTTACCATGTCCCATTAAAGTTGACTTTGCCGTTTTATCATGTCCCATTAAAGTTGACTTTGCCGTTTTATCATGTCCCAGTAAAGTTGACTTTGCCGGTTTATCTTGTCCCAGTACAGTTGACATTGCCGGTTTATCTTGTCCCAGTAAAGTTGACTTTGCAGGTTTATCTTGTCCCAGTACAGTTGACATTGCCGGTTTATCTTGTCCCAGTAAAGTTGACTTTGCCGGTTTATCTTCTTGTAGGACCTTTGATGTTTTCAGTATTTCTTGTCCTTGTACAGTTGCCGTTGCTGGTATATCTTGCCCCAGTACCGTCGACTTTGAAGTTATAGCTTGTTTCAGTACCGTTGACTTTGTTTGTTTATCTTGTACAATATCTGTTGACTTTTTCGCTTTATCTTGTCCCAGCACCGTAGACTTTGTCGGTATATATTGTTCCTGTATCGTTGGATTTGGTGGTCTATTTTTTTCAAGTACCGTAGACTTTGTCGGAATAACTTGTTTCAGTACCGTTGGGTTTGAGGGTGTTTTTTGTTCCAGTGTCGTTGACTCTTGCGGCATACTTTGTTCCAGACGCTTTATCTTTTCCTGTATATTTTTTCCAAGTACCGTTGACTTTTCCGGTATAAATTGTCCCAGTACCGTAGACTTTGCCGATATATCTTGTCCCAATACCGCAGACTTTGTCGGTATATCTTGTCCCAGTACCATTGACTCTGCCGTTACAACCTGTCCCTGTACCATTGACTTTGCCGTTATATATTGTCCCAGTGGTGTTGACTTAGTCAGTATAATTTGTTCCTGTACCGTTGGCTTTGAGGGTGTTTTTTGTTCCAGTGCCGTTGACTTGGGTTGTAAATTTTGTTCCTGTACTGTTAACTTTTCCGGTTTTTCTTGTTCCAGTACCGTTGACTTTGCCGTTTTAACTAGTTCCTGTACCGTTGGCTTTTGTTGTATTGCTTGTTTTTGTACCGTTGTCTTTGCTCGTATAACCTTTCTTTGTACGGTTGCGTTTCCAGGGATGGGTTCATGACTGAAAACCAAAATATAATATAATCAAACATTTGCATCACGTTTGTTAAATAAGTCTTTATTTTAAACATTATAGTATTATGTTTGAATTTTAGCGTATATAAATAATACGCCTTAAATATGTTATTACGTCAATTATTTACGAATGAAAGCAATCAATCAATGTACCTATCCGCTTGCTTTCTAGGACCGCCATGGTTAGTCATGTCCGTCGGCTTGAAATGAAACAAAACCGTTAAAGAATATTCCGCAGTAACGCAATGTACACGTACTATGAATTATTCACCATCTATCCAATCGGTTAACAGACAATTTATATATTTACTGGTGATATGTGTTCTATATATTTTTCCATTTATGTTCATAAATGTTCAAATGCACTCTACGTTTTTTCTGACATATATATTAACTGACGCTAGGTTGTGCTGAAAACAAGCGTTTTAACAAGATAATTGGAGTTTACTGGCCTCATTTGGCATGCCTTTTCAAGTTGCAGTGTCCATTTTGTGTCATTAATTAATATAACCACTACTTCGGGACTATGCAAATCAGAAATACAACTTTACCAATCGTCGCTTAAGACAGAAGGCAAAAAAAAACACGTAATAGAAAGAATGCCGTCTTTTTTCTGAAAGTTTTCGATAGGACTGTATTGATATATAGCACACGGAATACATGGGGTAATCCGTAAGAAGGAGATCTGATTGAGGGTGAAGTCTCAATAGTGCATATTAACAATTCAAATATTACAACGTTATGATTAGAAGCAAATTATCAAGTTTTATCAAAACTTGCATCGTAGGAGCAATTTCATCGTACGAGAGTAAACGAATAACTAGCTACTCAAAGCACAGTGTAAACTTCCAGCTATTCAAATTAAAAAAAAATGTTTTACCAGAGGTTCACCAAACTGCTTGTCCTCATCTGCACTTGCTCCTGTTTTTCTGAAAATAAGCAATTGAACATGTTTATGTAAGAAACATCTTAGGCATGAAGAAAAAGCATACGTAATTTTCACAGTTTTTATATATTCAAATTGTCTTTAAATAACAGGATTGTAGTGAAAGAGAAATAATGTACCCAACATCACGAATGAAAAACAGGAATACATGGCTTGGCAAATTTACTAAAATGAAAACGTTTAACGCTTTTATGTAAAAAACTTAGTGAAACAGATATTTATTAATGTTGGAAGGTGTTTATGAAAAACGTCAGCGGTTATTTCTGCTTGGTGTATGAATTTGGATTCATTTGCATGTCGACGTATACGATAACGAATTCAATCTTTATTTCAAAGATAATAACCAGACAATTTGTGTTGAATAGATATTGTATTAGCGGTTTGGAAAATACATGTTCGGTAAAGAAAAAAGCTTTGATAACAGAGCAGTTAAGTTAATCAATATACTAAAAAAATGTTTCATATATAACAGCTGAAATAAAAACTCCAGTTCGATCGTCACACATTTATAATTAAAAAGAACAATCAAAATACTTAGCAGATTGGTGTCTCGATGGCTCAAACAGCGCACTTAATGACTGCAAAACGGAATGTAAGTGAATTAAGAGAGTTACACATGTATGTTATGCAGAGTGATTGTTCATATTTTAAATCAATGTATACACAAACGTTCGTATTGGGTAACACATAATATGTTAAACGCGATATTTTTTCTTCGTTTTTTAGCTAGCTAAGCAGATTTTGTACGAGATGTTATATTTGTTAATATGTGTCCTAATTTTGAACACACATTCTGTGTACTACCATTTGATCTTGTCGCTCATATCGGACATCAGCAGATCCGAATGTACTTCTCGCATGTCCAGTAGTCTCCCTGCAATGAATATCATACAGGTACGTTCTTCAAAAAATATACTATCATGTTAAATACTATCAATGATTTTTTTTCTTTTTACTAATTTAGGAAGGAGTTTCACTAATACTACTAAGGTCTGGGTTTTTTTTAACAATCAAGGGTATATCTTAGGCTAATTAGTGACTTTTAACATACGTATTAGAACTAGCATCGCCTTCTGATCTAGATCTAGGTTTTTCCCTTTTGTCACTCATTCTTGGCAGTCTGGAATGTAAAAAGATTAAATAAAACTTTGAACTTTTTGAACGACTTTACATTTGTAATGTACATTCCCTCACAGATACAAGAGACTGTTGTATTTCTGGTCATTTTACTATATGGGTGTGTTGCAGAGACGACGATCTGACTTACAAAGTGTTTTATGTTAAAACTATTTCACAGAAACTTTCACAAACTACATCATATTGTGATTACAATAAGCAACATAATGAAATTATTGCCGATCATATTGCCGAATGCAAAAAATTAAATGTAATAGTCAATATTACTGAAAAGAAATTGCCATCACTTTACTGGATACCAAAATTGCATAAAACGCCGTATAAAAGTCGTTTTATCGCTAATTCAGTGTCTTGTACCACCAAGCAATTATCAGTGTATCTTACATCTGCATTGAGTGCTATTAGATATCATGTAGCTAAATATTGTAATAAAGTTTATGAAAATAGTAATATTAACCTATTTTGGTCAATAAAAAACTCCTTAGAAGTAATTGATAAAATTGAAAATAAAAAATATAAGGTGTCACAAGTAAGTACTTATGATTTTTCTACACTATATACAACTCTTCCTCACGCTTTAATAAAATCCAAACTTGTTTCTTTGATTGAAAAAACTTTTGCAAGAGAGAAGTGTTCATATCTAGCTTTAAACACTAAAACAGCTTTTTTTACTAATCAGATGTTAGATAATTACATCATTTGGACTGGTCTGGACTTTTGTGCAGCACTTACTTTTCTTCTGGATAACTTGTTTGTTGAATTTAATGGTAAAATATTTAAACAAATTATTGGCGTTCCTATGGGTACTAATTGTGCGCCACTTATAGCTGATCTTTTTTTATATTGTTATGAAAGCGAATTTATGTTAGAATTATCTAAAACTAAACAAGTAGATTTGATTCAATGTTTTAACCTAACTAGTAGGTACATTGATGACATACTTAATTTAGATAATCCATTCTTTGCACAATATATTCACAAAATCTACCCAAACGAACTAGTCTTAAATCTATCGTGTCTATCCAATACAGACGCCGCGTATTTAGATTTACATCTAACTATTAATAATAATATGATTAAAACTAGTTTATACGACAAACGGGACGACTTTAACTTTGAAATAGTAAATTTTCCGTTCCTAGATGGCAACATCCCTAAAGGTCCTTCCTATGGTATTTACATTTCGCAGTTGGTACGTTATGCCAGAGCATGTTCATGTATTAAAGATTTTAATGATCGTAATCTTATATTAACGAAGAAATTGCTAAAACAGGGTTTTTTGTATCATAACCTAAGAGGTAAGTTCGCTAAATTTCACTCTAAGTATGGTGATTTAATTTCAAAATATAATGTTTCTTTAAAATGGCATTTAACTAATGGAATTTCCCATCCATCATTTTATGGGGATGTTTTGAAACGTGTCCGCAAATTAAAATATGTTAAAGAAAATGTTCATATTAAACTTTTCCATTTAATTAACTCGTTTTTATCAAAAGGATATGATGCTTATGTACTTAAAAACACGTGCGTGATGGTTTTCGATTCACTTTATCTTTTGTCTCTTAAAATTTGGAATCATTAGTGATATAATGGGCATTTTTCACTTTTTAATTAAATTGTGTCTTTGTGTCGTATGCACTTTATCTTTCGTCTCTTAAAATTTGGAATCATTAGTTATATAATGGGTATTTTTCACTGTTGAATTAAATTGTGTCTTTGTGTCGTATGCACAAATCTGCATGAAAACTACATTTAGATTCACATCGTACATCAAATCATTTCTGTCGTCAAATGTCATAACACCTATATACTGTTTGATTCCAATAATGTCGCTTTAATGGAATTACCATTTTTATTCATTTGATTCTTAATATTAAATCACCTAAACTTGTTTTATTAGTAGCACAGCCCCATTAATATTTTTATTTACAGTACTGCCCCTGGATTTTGTTCACGTCATTATGTCATTATGGATTTTTGTGACGTCATACGACCGACTTTCCCAGTTGTAATCTACATGCATAGGTCATTGGGTTTATAAAGTTCCATTTTATTTTTATTTTCTCTCTGATAGGCTTTGCTTGTTTGATTTAATTATTATTATTTTTTTTAGCAGTCACATAAACAACCAAGCAATGTAATATGGAATTTTTACAACCATTATTGCTGCTTCTTCCTGTATTTGCGCGATGATTTTCTAAAATATTAACTCCGTGACGCTATATTCTCAAATCTTTTTCTATAAAGAAGGAATGTAGTTGACAATCGTTAATAGTTTTATTTGATCGTTCGTCAAAAAGTTGTAACTCTGTTACTCTTGTATCTTCAATGCAATTGAGTAATTAAATAGTAATTAAATTGAATGCGTTTTAATTCCCTTTTATTATTGTTTAATTTGAGTTACAATGCTATGACGTTAATTTTTATTTACACTTAAATGTATTATGAATATTGCTGGGCCAAGTGTGAGGTTGAGCGCTCTATAACCAGGTTTAAACCCCCAATGCGTTGCATTGACCGTTCCAAGGCGGTGACCCCAGCTTTATTCTTATTTGTGTTTATGTTGTTTTGTATTGTGCTGTATTGTGCTGTTTTGTACTGTTTCGGCAATCGGTCACTTGCCATAAATAAAGAACCAACTAATTGTTTGTAATAAGATTTCAATACTGCTCCAGCAGCTGGAGTTTCACTTCTTTACATTACAATGCATTATTAGAAGAACGCATATCAAACATCTAGATTAATATAATTCAAAATCGATATTTAACTATTCAATTAACCGGAAGACATGAATTTAATGCCACGCTTTCCAAAAGTTTGCCCAAAGGTGTACATGTAATCGATTGGAATATAAAGTCATGTGCGTTTGTTTACTATTAAAACATGGTTTACGGCTATCATCGGGTTAAGTTCGCCAATATGAGCATGACAGTGACGTCTACGCTTGCATATATTAAAAACCGTTAGTTGCAGTTATGGAAACGATTTAAATTGATTGAAACGTACCTTTCTAAGAATATTGTTATGGCCCCGTTAAACCGTTAAACTCGTGTAGAATGAGCACGAACAAAATAAATGCAAACATAGGACAAAATCTTAGCATATAATGTATTTTAGTGGAGATTGAAAGTATTAGTGTTGTGTAGTCGAGCTTTAAAATGTAACTTAAAAGTAACTTAAATCTAAACCCAACACGTCCACTGTTTTTTGTAACTTTATTTGCATCCGATCTTTGGTCAGCTAAGATTTTGTTTCAGTTGTTCTCTTCATTCCCAAATAAAAACTAGAAATAATTGTATACCTGGATTATACGGATGTCATTGGATAATAACATAACATATTAAAATGCTAAGTGACAATTTGTGCCCACTTACACGAGAATGTACGTTAGACTTGTAACGTAAACTATGTTGTTCAAAATTGATGCTAAAAGGATGTTCGTTTACCAAGCAGACTTGTTAAATAAACATACATTTCAGTTCTAGTAAATATATATAAGATCATTCGATATTTTGTTGTTGAACAAGTTCCATAATAGGTAGAACACGGCATAAGCCAATACAACACAAAATAAAAACGACGATTATCACTCAAGATAACGCCTTTGAACTCACAAAGCAAAACATAACGGGAATTAACCAGTATAAACGCATACAAACCAGACGCTTAAACCAGTTTTATCACACAATGGGACAAACATTTCGTGCTCGAGCGTGTATTGTGTGCTAGGTTTTCGCCATGCTTGGTTTCCTCAAATCGAACTTTTACTAATAGAATTATATGAGTTGAACGTCAATCATCAAACTATGAATCAATTGTGTACACACATCTTATTCACTGACGATATCGACCAAACGCATGTAGGTTACAGTCATTTAATAGTATCATACTGTACCAATTTTAAAGAAATTCTCGCATAATAATACAAACACTATAACGCAAATAATAGTTGTGTGTTCGTTATTTAGTTGTTCACACAAGGTTTCCAAGTCAACATGATTTTTTTTTCTAATTTACTTATAACATTTCTTAAACCTCCGTAAGGAATGCGGAGGCTCCCTAACAACGTCAACAACGAAATGCCTGTCCTCTCGTGTGTTAGATTCTCTACTGTCCTCATGTCTTGTCAATGTAGTTCTCTTAAATACATGTACCGCTACATAAAGAAAGATTCAGCATTGTCAAATATACGAGGTCAAATTCATTTCATGTACGGGCGTATACACCATATGGTAAGTATCTCTTGTCATCCAACATGAAGACCAACATTAATTAACCTTGTAATCTTGCCACGATCTATAATTAAAACAGACTAAACTCAATTGCAAGCATGCATCTACTTTTAAGCAACCAATTAGTAAGGTATTCTCTCTGGCTAAATTCACTTTTATATATGGCAGGTATTACTTCAAAAACAGATGTAACCATGAATTGAAATATCGTTAGTGTTCTTTCGTATGTAGTATGTGACACACTTCCAACTTTGAAATCGGGATGAACTTTTACTACAAAATAAATCTAGCATAAACCACATGGATACCTTCAAGGTCAAAATCTTACTTTAAGGCTTAATGTCAATCTTCGGCACTGATCGTAAATGTTGTACGCGTGTAAAGAAGTGTTTCTGAGTTTTAATTACTGTAAGTAGTCGCTTTTGGTACACGCTTATTTGGTTATGCATTCTGCACATTGATTATATAAGCGATGTGCGTGATATCACACTATTAATTGATATACTATAAATTGCTCAATCGTTTCGAAATTGCAATGCTTTATTATAATGACTAGTTTATGAGATTATAACTCAGATTGGATCTACTTCCTAAGTGTTATTTCGCTCCATGGTATACTTTTTAAATATGTACATCCTTTAAAATAAAACGTGACTTGGGTAATGTGACCATATATCTTTAAAAATGATATACTCTGTAGCGTTCTTAAGGACTAATTTCATTTTTCACTTGAATGCCCTATGTTTTATTATTTAAAAAAGCAGTATACATATAAATATTATTGGAAGAACACAAACATGATCAAGTTTATTGACCTGTTACAGACTGACAGTGAAAACGTGTACGAAATCTATCCATTTTTGTGTGTAAAGCTTTTAAATTGAGAGCTGACTTATATTATCAATATAGTATTTCTCCATGTACTTTCATTTATGTATCTACTTAATATAAACATACACAATATGATAAATAGTATACATATGTGTTGTTTTATTACAACTATCTGAACAGATTTTGATCTCGGTTATGTCAAAATTTATGTACGTCATTTACCATCAGTAAATATATTGTGTTGTAATATGTGTGGAACGGTGAATTATTGCTACCGCAGTTTGTTCATCGCTCGTCGTCATTATTTACATTTAACTTAAGAACACATAAAACAGGCAAAATGGCCCTAATTTAATAAAATTAGGGGACAATATTTCCGAACGATAGTTTGAAACTAGAGCTTGTGGGGTTATCATCTATGCAACTTTGTCGAACTTTAAATGGGCCATAACTCTGGTTATGTAAAAAAAAAAATTATTTACATTAATATAATTATGTTTGCTCAATCGATCAGACATGTAGAGATCGAAATACAGACTTTCATACGGATATTTTTTTATCTTTGCGAAGAGAATATTTTTTTGAGACTTATCGACTGATTGATTTTATAGAAGTGTTTTGAGTAATGACTAATGCTTGTCTATAGATGCTATTTGTACTCGGTTTACAAATCCATTTCACGTGCTTGACTTGTATGACAATGTTAATATACTAAGGCCATGTTGGCGGTTTTATTTGCCTTATTTCAATTTGCAAGTTGGCAATTTAGGACATGAAGCATACCAAAGTAATATTTTATTATATCATTGAATATCGTGTTTGCATTTCAACATTAGTTTTACACACCAAACGTTTAAACATAAACGAATTCACC
The DNA here is from genome assembly GCA_007657795.1 of Dreissena rostriformis. Classification (NCBI taxonomy): domain Eukaryota; kingdom Metazoa; phylum Mollusca; class Bivalvia; order Myida; family Dreissenidae; genus Dreissena; species Dreissena rostriformis. The sequence goes on along the minus strand of VMBQ01001404.1, from coordinate 74,516 downwards.
AATAATAATTTCAATTGAATGTTTCAATAAGCAATTTTTACTAAGCATTTAGAAGTAAAAAGCCGGGAATCAGCCCAGCGCAGATTATTATACACAATCGATTACTGTGTAGCAAAAACAAACACTCTAGTTAATTCCGGGCTCGAAAGCCGTGAAAAGTTAACTTAACATTTCTACACGGATGTTTGATCTTAATTTCGGTTAAGGATGGAAATATGGTAGCAGTATCATACAGATTGCTCCCTGACCCTAACCCCTTCCCCTCGCCGACCCAATCTTCATGAGTGATTTTTAGTCCAATGTTGTTTACAGTATGCATATAGTCAATAACTACCAGGAGTTTGTTTTAAAACAAATCATGTTATTTTCCTGTCCATATCGTCATAAAATATCTGACAGAACATTTTTTGTACACTATCCAATCATCCAGGAGACATAGGAATAATGAGAAAAAAATAAGGATTTATTTTTCTTATATGGGCGAAAGTAATACTATCACCACTGCAGTGGATACACGATCGTTACGTTATGTGCGCTACATTCAATGATCAAGAACTACTCATCACTAAGCAACATGTCTGATACTAGCAAAAACAACAACATGCTATACTGTAGTTGACGTTGAGAGTTGTTTCTCCAACAGCACGAATTTGTATATCTCTTACACCGCTATGTGCTACATTCAAGCTGATATGCACGTTCGCATGACTAAACAAAACATATGAATTATAGTCGTGTGTACATATTAGCTCACATTATTGTGTTTTTGATGATTTCAATCTTTAACCATGCAACGGCGAACTCTGCTTGTTATGCCAACGGCTGAAGAGTTTCCAGTTTATTTGCGGCATTTGTACAATTAGAAGACGATATAAACAATCTCACTTGTGAATACAAAAATCATATTCGTTATAAAGTAGAACGTAGTTAGCTCCAACATGCGTACCCAACAACCTTCTTTAAATCATCGATCATTTTATTGACTGAGATAGCCCCTTTTGGGATGTGAAAGTACACTTCTCTGTTTTGTTAAGGTGACTGTGTGGAACGAGACAAGTATGTGCGTTAATCCAGAAAGTCACACTGCATCCGTTTGTTAAGACACTGATTACAATATAACATTATGTCACTATATAGTTTTTTCTAAGTTTTAATTACATGATCATGATTTGTTGGATTCATCCGACAGGGAAAGAAAGAAGAAGTTTGTGAGTCGTTCTGTAGCATATTTACTTATCAAATTGCTTGCTATTTATATCAAATTTGTGAACTGCATCAACTTTTTAATATTGGTAATGTAGTCACTAGTTTCGTCTTCATATATAATAGTATCAATGCATGGGACAGAATACATGGATATTGTGTTAAAAAGTTCACCACGAATATGTATTTACTGAATGCATTCAAGAAAGTAGTGTGACGTAGTCTCATAGAGTCCACAGATACATTGAGGAGATGATCATTTATGGCGCTACATTTTGTTCTTAAGCGCGTATGTAACAATTGAGAGCGTCTCTCGCCATATCAAAATAAAGGATTAGGAATCGGTCGATCGATGTTAAAAAGTATTTTGACGGAATGGAGCGTTTCAGCATGTATGATGTCGTCGGGAAGATCATTCCATTCAGATACAGTAGATTGTAAGAAAGAACTTGAATATAGTAATGTTCGGGCGTTAATTGTATGTAGATGTGAGGCATTTTTTAGAGAGTAATTGTTACGTGAACCAACTGTTGAAGGCGATATAGATTGAATGTAGTTTTGGGACATTGGTGGAATTCATTTTATACATTAATATTAATTTGTGTTTGCGTTTCCATTGGCTGATGGTTTCCCATCTTAGCTAATTTAAAAGGTCTTCTAATGAGAATAAAAGTGTGTATCCAAATGTTATTCGCGCGGCTTCATTATGGATTTTTTTTAAATTTATCTGTTTCATATTGTGTACAATTATCAAAAACAGTGTCTGAATATTCAAGAATTGGTCTTAAAAAAGAGAAGTATATTTTCTCGAGCATTTTTCTATCAAGAATTGTTTTTAATCGACGCATAATATGGACTCGTTTCCATGCTTTTTTCTTTACGTACAATATATGTGCATGCAAAGTACAGTCATTAGACATAAATACACCTTAATTGTTATGGACATTAACAATCGGTATATTAACATTCTGCATAGTCCATGACGGGTGAGATGGTTTGTTTATTTACTAGATATTAACATCGATTCGGATTTTGAGGGGTTAAAGCAAACTAATCATTTATCCGCCCACCTAGAGATTTTATCAATATCTGTCTGCAAAACGGCTTCAGTTTCGTTTGGTGAGTTTACGACCATAAAAAGACTGGTATCATCTGCAAACAAATGAATGTGTGCTTGTATATCAGTAATAATATCGTTTATATACACCAGGAACATGAGCGGGCCTAGAATATAGCATTGAGGGACACCGGCAAGAATATCAATACGATTGGAATGCGCTCCTGGTAAGATAACTTTTTGTTTGCGATCAGAAAGATAGTGATACGAAAAAGATAATACATTTCATCCGATGCCTGCTTGATGCAGTTTGAATAATGCAGCTTTGTGCCAGACTCTATCAAAAGCTTTGGTTATATATAAAACTACAACTGTGACCTCTAAGCCATTTTCCAGGGCGCTGCAAAATGTATTATACATATATGTGAGTTGATTTATTGTCGAATCACCAGACAAGAAACCAGATTGAGTGGGCGCAAAGAATGAATTTGTATTTAGAAAGTTTAAAAAATGTGTGTGTAATATTCTCTCAGAGACCTTCTCAGTTGTATTAAGGAGTGATATAGGTCGATAATAAGACGTTAAGGCTGGATTACCCTTTTTGAAAACCGGGCACACATTTGCAATTGTCCAGGCAGTTTGCAAAAATGTAGACAAAAGTAAAACAAATCGCACAATGGATAACTTAACTGATACATTGCCTCTTTTAGAATTCGATTGTCTATTCCATCAGGACCGGAAGCTTTTCCAATCTTAAGAGATTTTATTGAGTCAATGACTACCTCATGTGTGATATGAATAGAATGAAGAATGTTATCTTTCGCGTTGTGCATACATGGGCGATCGTGATTTCTTTCGTCAATGGAGAACTTGCTTTCAAAATGATCTGTTTAACATATCAGCTTTGCATGTGTCATCCGCTAAAAAGGTACTTGTTTGATCATCGCCAAGAGGAGGAATTGAATTGTTTATGCTAGCTGGGATTAATGTTCGGAGCGTCTTCCACCAGTCTCAAGCGCAAAGTACAGAAGAGTTAATTTTATTCGCAATATGGCAGAAATATTCTTTTTTTAATAACGTAAAAGTAAAACAATCTCATTTCTGGCACGACGGAAATTTGACCCGTGATTATCAGTATTCGAGTGTTTGGCTTTTTGGTAAAGACGTTTTTGTCGCCTAGTTTGTTTTCTTTATGATAATGCTAATTCATGGAAGATCAAAAGAGCTTATAGAGACATTTTTGTTACAAAAATACAATTGCTTGCAATTTGTAATATGGTTTTGGTTATATTTTCAGCGTTTATATCAATATTTCCGGATTTTAGTATCCCGTAGAGTCGCAACAAGTGTCTGTCATTAATTGTCTTAATTTGGAATAATCCCCAATTTCGTAGCGCCAGATATGTCAAAAAACGTTTTGAATTTGGGTTTTGTAAATTTCATTGTAACAAAAACTGGGCAGTGGTACCGAATAGTTTGATCTTAAAAGTCTTCACCTATTTCAGATAGTAAAACAGTATTCTCATTACAGTAACAGATTAAGTCAATAATGGAAGATGATTGCACAGTATAATGTGTTGGTTCATAGATACAATTGTAAGTTGCGTTTTATCATATTGGAGACATAATTCGTTATTTTTTCGTGCCGATGGATCGACGAGAGCATTTATATTATAATCCTCTGTAATAATAATATCGTGTATTTGTGTTTCTCTTGCTAGACCTAAATAATATTCGATGGAATCCATTTATTATCTATCCGCACCAGGTGGTCTATAAACAAAACGCCAAAGAGAATGGACTCATTTTTTTAAGGAAAGACTTCATTCCATATGCATTCTTCGTTATTAATTCAAGATCATGTCTACGTTTAAAAGAAATATTTTTATTGACGAATATAAACGTGTATTGACGAACGTATGACAAATAACAATTATTTACTTTGCTGAGATGTACATATTACATATGTATAAAAAATATTACGCAAATATTTCCACTTCAGGAAATTACAAGTTTAAATAATGTTTGGAGCGATTGCCTTCTGCAATTCGCACCATAGGATCAGAAACATTATATACATAAAAACCGAAGAATAAAGTCCGTTACTGCAATTAACCTAATTTTGCATCCAGAATCTGCATTCGCAAACAAAATAGCTCAGATCGCATGGTATTAGTATTCATGAGCCACAAAAACACTGTGACGAAGTACATCGGTATTTTCCGTTGCAAAAATTGACCAATCAGAAGATATCAAAGCTATCGGAAATTGTTTAATTTTTTTAATAATACATATTGCGGAGACGAATGTGTTCGCCCGGCTTGCGCAGTCGGTAGAACACGATACTGTTAAACTTCGGGTCGTGGGTTCGAGAACTACGTTTGGTGACACTTTTTTACATATTATTGAATGGATTTACTTAATTCTTGGACAGAACAACCGTTTGGACAAGACCTTTCTGTTGACTTTTTTACTTTGACCCCTGGTTGACATTGACCTTTAATATCCGATTGCTCACAAACTAACATTTGCCGTATCTTACATGATGCTGAATGGATTTAATTTATACTTTGACACACAAGGAGGCCCGTGTACTTAGGCAAGAACGATCCAGAAACCTTACTGTATTAATTAGAAATTACTGCAATGCTTGTCTTTATCAAATCTATGTCAAGTTCGGAACTGGTTAAGTGTATTATATCTTCGCAGTTTAGCTATCAATTGGCAAATACGACAATGACTTGTTTTAAAAAGCAGCATTTACATTTAACCCCAATAGCTAAATCAAATTATGTTGACAGCCTGTCATCCTTCCTTACTTCCATCGTTTTTTTTTTTTTTAAAGTTGATTGGTTGGCATCACGGTGTATATTGTTTTAACGACCACAAAATTTGAGCAAAATCACCCCACCTGTACTTTGAGTACTTTGATTAAAACTCATGTATAGTTGCTTTAGGCGTTTGTAAACAAATTGTATAGAGTTTGTTTAATGAAAGGCAAGCGGTGACACATGATAAAGGGACTTGTTATCTTAATCCAATAATCAATTGATTAATACATAAGCACATAAATAACCAAACGTGATCTACGTGCATATAAAGGCTCAACAACGGAATAAATATACACTGATAAAAAAGAATAGCACAATATTTACATGAGTTTGTATTTATTCCGATTTACATCCAATGCGTTTGATTGCTAATTCCCAGTTTTCTCAGTCTCCCTGATCAGTATATTGCCATCCGCTGACCAGGCACTTTCAATTTTTTTTTAGACTTCGCCAGTCCACGTGCGACGAAAAGCAGCAGCCAACGGTGGTGTGTTAGGTCTTCGGTAATGAACATTTCGTCATGCCCGCTGCGTGACTTTAGATCACGTCGTTTGGTATACATCTTTTGCATGGCTCTATAGCTGGTAAACTTAACTAACTATAGGCCGATTTGAGAAAGATGATTAAATAGAATCTTTAACTGCTTTCATAATTTAATTCATGGTTTATCGTCTAGGTTGACATCAGCTTTTTCGATTACTGTCATGTTGTCAAAGGTATAATTTAAATCACAACCTGAGCCGCTGTCAATCATTTTCTTCTTAAGATCGCCCCCCCCCCCTCGCCCTGCTCGGGGATGGACACGACTGAAATTGTCCTTTGGTTTTCCTAGCAGCAGCATTCGGTGTAGATGTGTCAAAACTCATCGTGATACACTTGTTTATTCGAGCACTGTAGATTAGGCAGCCGGTGGGCGCGATGATAATAGCAGTTTATTGCAGTTAATACCTCAGTGCACACATTGGTTGTTATTAAGTTTAGCTAAGGTTTTCTCTAAAAAAAGAATGTTTCACAAATATATAGACTCACATTTTCGTGACGTTTTGCAGCAGCTGTATTTCTATTGATTTATATAAATAAGTCCACTAAACCATTTCTAGGCTTCACAGCACAAAACTACTCACCCAACACAAGCTTTAGAAACGTCAGAACATCAAGATATTTAGCAAAATTTCAATTTTGAATTGCCATAAGCAGCATAAAAAACCGTCTTTTATGCACTATTTGAAATTCTTAAGAAAAAGTGTTTAAAAAAGTTATTTGAAAAAAAACACGACTTACCGGTGTGTTAACATCCATTAACGTTTAATTGTGAACCGCACAAATTCACGTGATCCTGCACCCTGATTATTATTAGAATTATTGTTTTATATTAACGATAAAATGTGTTCATATATTATGAATATGGTAACTTGCTTAGCAATGCTTCCGATATATTAAATTAAAAAATGTATGTATTTCACACAGTTACTGCCCTGATATCACTTATTGTAAATTAATATGACGAGTTCATATAATCGATCTTGATTTTGCTACTTCTACTTCTTAATACGAGGTCAATAGCTTAAAGTGGATACTCAATGATGATAACAATATTTATACCTAATCTTGATCGTGTATAAAGTCCCATAATCAAGTTATCGGGTATCCATGATGAGGTATTATATTTGCATAACTAAACGACTCAGATTGGTTTGTTTGTCATTTAACTCCTTTGTAAATCAAAGGTTTCATTTTGAACTCCTGAGTAGGTTGTGAAGGCTGACATTTCATCTGTTGATGGATGTAGTATAACTGTATACGTTGGGACAGTGGTCTAGTGGTAGGATGCTGGTCTAGGGATCGAAACGTCCCTGTTTCGAATCCCACTCAGGGCACTGGAGTTTTCTGAGCAAAAAAATAATCCAACGCTTGCTCCTCTTCACCAGGTGTACAAATGGTCACCTGTGAGGAAAATAAGTCAATGTGCCGTGGCTGCCTACTGCGCCATATGTAAAAGGACGGCTGAAGCAGAACGTTATCGAAGCAGAACCGCACCTTTAACCTTGTTTTAACCTTTATAACTTCAAGGAGTTAATGCCAATTTAAAGAAGGCGGCAATAGCAGTCGAACTGTTCGTCTGTGCACCCCGCCGTCCATCCGTCCGCCCATCCTGATTCCCGCCCGAAAATTCCTGTATCAGCCATGAGTTTGCCATGTATTGATCGATGTTAAAAAATGAAAACCTTACAAAGATGACGTTTCACTTAGAGCACTCGTCTATGTACTTCAAAGGTCAATGTTTAGAGGTTAAAGGATTATTATAAGATGACGTGTTGTGTGTAATTCTTGTCTACCAATCCTTCAAAGGTCAAATCTAGAAGATAGAGTACGTTTGTCAATCATCATGCAATTTTCAAACTTACAATAAATGACCACCATGAAGAGAAAATGTGGCGTGTGTATCACCCGTCTTCCTTCCTGAAAGGTGATGGTCAAACTTAGAGGTCAAAGTCAAATTTTGGAAAATAAAACAGATTGTTTTCTATAAGTTGAGATTTGAAACAAAAGCGGAATGTGGGGGCAATCATGTCCTATGGGCACATATCTTGTTCATGAATGCTTTGAGTGTAAAACATGTTTAACGCAATTCAACCGGTTTCAATTTAATTTCAATGTAAATTGCCTGATACGACAATTGCACATAGAGTTACACAAGGTAGTTATTAGAAAATACATGATATTGATCATGAATTTATAATGCCAGTTACATGTAGAATGATTATATAGAGGATATTTGTTGGATTCGGTGGATTATCGATTTTAATTCACGAGTGATCATATGGAGAGGGCCCTTCGATGATATTGGTATAACTCTAGGCCCAATCCATTTGTATACATGTACCTCAAACTGTCTATTATATGTAATCGTTTGTAAATGAATGTGTATATACAAAAAAATATGTTTAAACTAAACTAAAGTGATCATTGAAATTAATATTTTCACGAGTGGCGCAGCCACAAGTGAAAATATATATTTTCTATGATCACGAGTGAATTAAAATCGATATTCCACCGAATCCAACAAATTTTCTTTTTAATTCATGCTTTTTTTCACCGTTTATATACATTGTTAAATAGTTTAACTAAATAATGTCGTTGGGATAATGACGTCATTTCGTCAAAATAATGACGTCATTTTACAGTAAACTGAAAATTATCGATAATTGTCACTGATAATTTTCATTGTTTGAAACAGTGAAATTATCAGTTTTAATTCACTGATAGTTCTCTATAAACCACCGGAACGCATTAAATAAAACCCTATCCTAACCATTCTGAAATATCCTATTGATAGTGTTTATAAATTATAAGAGTAGATACTGAATATATTCGAATACCAAAACAAGCGGTAATTTGATCACAACCATTTGGCCAAAATAAATTCACTGGGGAGGGAAATTTCACGTTGGGCTATTGACAGATAGTGTAGTCGTTTGTATATTTCAAACATTATAATTGGACCAGCGAATAGCTTGAGGTTTTTAGCTCCACTGGCCAGAAGCCAGCGGTGCTTATGTCATGGTCCTGTGTCCGTGCGTGCGTCCGTGCGTGCGTCCGTGCGTGCGTGCGTTAACTTTTTCTTTAAACATCTTTTTCTTCTCCTAAACAACAAGTCCAATTCTGATAAAAGTTCTCACAAATGTTCCTGGGGTGAACCTCTTTCAAATTTGTTCAAATTATGCCCCTGGGGTCAAATTTGTCCCCGCCCCGGGGGTCACAAAAATGAACATATGCTTATATAAAGCCTATTTTGTGCAAACTTTAAACATCTTCTTGTCCATAACCCTGTGGCATAGGGCTACCAAATTCATTATGTAGTGACATCTAGTGGTTTTCTACTTTTTTTGTCCAAATTATGCCCCTGGGGTCAAATTTGACTCTGCCCCGGGGTCACAAAAATGTACATACGCTTAAATAAGGCCTATTTTGTGCAAACTTTAAAAATCTTCTTGTCCATAACTGTATGGCATAGGGCTACTCAATTTAGTATGTAATGACATCTAATAGTCCTCTACCAAGTTTGTTCAAATTAAGCCCCTGAGATCAAATTTGACCGTTCCCCAGGGGTCACAAAAATAAACATATGCTTATATAAATCATATTTTGTGCAAACTTTACAAATCTTCTTGTCCATAACCGTATGGCATAGGGCTACCAAATTTGGTATATAGTGATCTCTAATAGTCTTCTACCAAGTTTGTTCAAATTAAGCCCCTGGGATCTAATTTGACTGTTCCCCAGGGGTCACAAAATTGAACAAATGCTAATATTGTGCCTATTTTGTGCAAACTTTAAAAATCTTCTTGTCCATAACCATTTGGCTTATTTCTACCAAATTTGGTATGTATTAAAATCTTTAAGTCCTCTACCAAGTTTTTTTCAAATTATGTCCCTGTGGTCAAATTTGACCCTGCCCCGGGGCTCACAAAAATGAACATATGCTTAGGCCTATTTTGTGCAAACTTAAACAATCTTCTTGTTCATAATTATAGAGACTAGGGCTACTAAATTTGGTATGTAGTGACATCTAATAGTCCTCTACCCATTTTTTGGCAAATTATTCCCCTGGGCTCAAATTTGACCCTGCCCCGGGGGTCACAAAACTAAACCCTTCCAACTTTAAGCCTCAGTGGGATGAGGGATAGAAAGAGAAAGTCCATGCTTGAGTACATTTCAACTAATGAGCATTGCACGCTTTTTTTGCATAAAAAACAGTGGAGCGATACAGGGCCATCATGGCCCTCTTGTATATCTCCACTACACTTGAGCAAATTATGTTTCTGACTCACTGGATCGACGCAGTTAAACCAATATTGTGCCAAAAGTATACTAACGATGAGCATGTAAATAGAGCTGCTATTGTTCTTATCCCGTTTTATTATTGATTATCGATAGTATAAACATTTGAATGCGCATTTAAGCCGTGTTTCGTCAACCGTCAAAATTGTTGCAACATAAGTTTCATACTGCAGGTATGGTAAACTAGCGACGCATTTAAAAATATATCATATTTTATTTAAATATTGTTCATGGAAAGGATTTTTTTACCAATACATTTATATATTCCACGGCAAAACATATAACAATACGGGCATCGATAATTATATCGCTACTCTGAGTAATTCTTTGTGGCAGTTAATAGAAAATATACGTTTTTTGTTTAGATTTTGTTTGTGTTTTTTTATTTGACGAAGGATTTGTTTTGTAAATATTCGTGTGACCATATCACCGCAATTTCGTTATATTATAAGTTAAAATTTCTATTGTTTCCCCTTAATAAACCAATAACTGGCAGAATAGTAGGTGGTCGCTAATTAACATCCTTTCGGCGATTGTTTTGCAATGGATATAGATTCTTAGCTAATAACAGTAATATTATTGGGCTTATTCTCTTATATATCATGGCATTTCTTTAAATATGTGTGTAGTCCAATAAAGTTTTCTTATATATATTATACATATTATGTGAAGTAAAAAAGAACCACCATCACGCTGTGATCCATCTCATTTTCCGTAAAAAGTATAAAAAGGGGACATCGGAAGAGTATGGTTATGACAAAGGTAACTATGGATGCTTTCATGCTGAGGATAATTGTTCGCTTTTTGGTTTCCTACCATTCCTATAATTGCATCGAAATTGGTTTTCTTTTACGTATTGTTAAGCAGATTCAAAGCTCAAGTGCTGATGTACAATATATTTTGGTCCTACATGTGTATATGGCTATTATATTGTTTTTCAGTTCTTAGACAAATAGTCACATCCCAGTAGTACTTTTGTTAGACGACAAAAACGCAGTTATCACAATACTCGTAAATCATATGCAAAATGTGCGGGTCGATTAAAGAACCTATCTTTTAACGGCTTTTAGACAGTCCAATTATCGGGTATTATGGACATCAGGCAAATAAACATTATCTAAATTCAATCTTTTTTCTTTGTATCGGTAATATGCAAAAACGAAATAACGTTTTTTTTATTGGTAATACATTAAAATGATATGTTTAACAACACGATGTTTGCTTGTTTGCGATTGTTGCGTTCTTATTGCCACTGCTGTCTCTCCTCTGGCAATGCCAATTAAGTCGCTGCGCTTGAATGCGAAGCAATTTGATTAACAAAACAATTGTTTCAACCCATTATAAAACACACGCACACGCTATGTTTCTTAAATTCCAAAATTACCCACAAGAACAAACTATCGGTACTTTAATATATTAGTTGCAATTTCATCTCAGATTTAGTTGAAATATTGTTAGCAATTAATGTGTTGTGTGTGTTGATGTGTGTTTAATTAATTACATATAAAGGACCCAAGATCTACTCGCATTCTAATTTCTCATGAAAAGCAAGTACAACTGGTAGACCGATGGAATTAATGGTAAAAAAAGTTCTTCTTATATGTTCACTTCAGTATAAAAATACACACTCTTATATTTATCAATGCAATCGATGTGTTGTGTACATTTTACTAAATCTTACGAACAATTCGTTGTGTTATTTTTCTTGTGACCAGTAACAGAAATTGCGCTATATTATCAGTACAGCATAAAGCTCTATCATCGCACAAAACAACTCTTATTATTGGTGGATAGTTTTGTAACATGCTGTTGAATGAGCAGGCAATTTAACAAGTTATTGCAAAATGAACAATAGAAATACCGGAAAGCATAACATACACATACAGAGTATTGATTTACCAACTTAAAACCTATATACTATTTCTTTTAGTTAACACAGTTGACCCAACATGTAAAATTGAATTCACTTTAAACGTCTAATTTTCTCGTTCTAAAGTGATTATTGGACCTCATTGTATAAAACATAACTAACGGATTGAACTGTTTGAAAGTTACCAAATTTAAAATTACATTAACAAATCTATTGTAATTTTGGTAATTATCATATTTCACGTACCATTAGTTTTGAATTCTGGCCTAGGCTTTATAGCGACTAGTCACCTTATCCAACGACACACTAAATGGTTCAAACCAAGGCCGTTATATTATTGTAAAAAGATTCACATTATGTCATATATCAATACGAGAAGTGCTCTCAACAAACTGGTAGATAGGTCTGATGCATATAATTATTTGTGTCACTAACGCATGAAATTCATTAAAAAAAAACGAACTTGTACAATCTCATACATTCGTAGCAACCAGTCCGTTAAAAGAGAACAATTTCAAATTGGATAAGAAATGTGCCATAACGACGCATGAAGCATAATTGTAGAAATAATTTTTTTTTTTCAAATTAGCTTAAATGTCAATAACCAAACAATACGTTAAATTATACCTGATTACCTTAATTATGATGTACCTATATATTACCTATAGTAGGAAAATACGAACCAAAATTTGAATCTTAAAACCGAATTTTAATCAAAGAACGTGTTTAAATATATAATATTTATTTATATAAAGCATGCGCGTCAATAAACGTGCATTTGCTGTACTCAGCTAACTACAATTTATAAAATGAGAAAACAAGCAATTCCAATCGTCGTATTAGGGATATGTTCTTAGCACAAACGTATTATTTTATATACAGTACAGTGGAGCATCCTCATGTTAAGAAGACTCGTGGTCAAACACATTTCAAAAAAGGCCCATTTATGGTGACCGAGCGGTGTTGAAGAAGTAAACTATTAAAACATCAGGAATGAATTACCATTTTTAGTTGTGAGCGTTAACTCACGACTTAAGTAACAGAGCATGTTTAGAAAATCAGTATGTGCTTAGAAGCATTAGCTACGCTAAGAACCGTAACTCACTATGCTAGGAACGATTACTGCTACCTGTCTGCACTGCAGACGACGAATGCTTACATGGCTTAGGAGCGTTTGCTCAACTCCTGCAATGAGTGTATTTACCAGCTTGTAAGACGACATTCGCCAGTCTAGTGTTTCTCATTGAAATCTGTACATATTCGCTGCTTTCAGGGTAAACGGGGCTTAATGCCTGTCAAATAAGATTAGCCTGTGCACACTAATTCGCCTGTGCAATGCGCACAAGCTAATCAAGGACGACAACAGCGAATAACTTCAGTGCCTTCAGTGCTTTGATATATAATGGTTGCTTTCCTTTTAAGGTACACGTTCAAATAGTGGCTAATTGTGTTACCAGTACGTTGCGAAATAACCATATTGTTTTGAGCAAACCTTTACGACCTTGTTTTTAGTTGTTGTTGTTTAACTCGTATACATCATAATACCGTGTTTCCTGAGCAAAATACTTGATCAATTACTATTCATCGTATCACTGAGATTCGTCAACGCGAAAAGACATACCGTTTTCCGTAGCGTAATTTATAAAATTACACATATGATTAATTAAAATGAACTTTTCGGAAAACTTAAACGAAGGAAGACGGTAAAAGATAAATACGGTTGCGGGTGGATATTTATGGGATCTCTAAAACACATACTTCAACGTATTTATTGCTTAAAACACAGCATGTTTTAGCAAATAACAACATAACACAATGTTGACAAATGGGTAATTCGTATATAACAAGCTATCCAATTATCAGAAGAGAATATGCATGGATAGTGGAACAACATTATTAATATGTTGATAAATAATTAGCATCGTTTTTAGTTGATGACTAGTAAAATATAATTTTTTTGAAATATTGGCCATGTGTTATATACTATTTTATATATTTATTTTAGATGTTCAATTATTCCTTGATTACATCTATTACATGTTTCAATGTATTACGTTAAATTTAAACTTCCGATTAAACAACAAAAATTAAAAAATATAATCTTGTTAGTTTTCTTAGTTGCGCCCAATTTAACGTAATAACGAACCACTGTAGTGCCTTCATATTGTTGCTGTTGTTTTCTTTTAGCGAAATTAGATGTTTTTTTTTTTTTTACAAAACCTAACTATATACCGTTTGTCTGGAATTGATCCGAAACTGCAACAAGTATCAAACGCATGCGGTTCTATTTGTAGTACTGTGAACATTATATTGAAAATGCAGACCATGAGTTAAAACAATTTGAATTCAATATTACAGAAGTCGTTTACGCAAAGAAGTCATATTTTCTCATAGAGTTCACCGATAATATGGGCACACACGTGATCCATTCTTATGGGAAAGTCCCTGGATTCACCTTAATGAGGAGTTTTACTGTATGATTCTATTTTATAACATGGTGTATACGCAAGCGTAATAAAAAGAAACTTAACGATCCGCTAAAAACCAAACTGATAAACAAAGTACTTCAGAAAATTTAAATTCGTGCTGTATCTTCATGTATCCACATTGAGTACAGGCAGATTTATAGACGTTGTCGCGCAAATTTACGAACAAGACTTTAAGTATGTATACAAAGTATAAAACATTTGCACTAAGCGCTTTCGAAAATTCACATGATTTAATGATTATCTTGCAAACGCTTAAGCTAACAGTTAAACAAGTACCATGTTTATTCATTATAACCTTGCTATTTTAACATGCATTAAACTTGTTGGGGGAGAAAACGAGCTTAAACAGTACATTTTCTGAAAACGTTGTTAAATTATTAACCGGTAAATCAAGTTAGTTTTTGTTGAACCTAAGCCGAAGTTTTACTTTGTCATTTGTACATGTACATCTTAATACGAATAACAACAATTAACAATTTGTTTAACTTAAGCCGAGGTTTTACTTTGTCACATCTTAATACGAATAACAAATGTTACAAGTAATGATGAACTGCCAGCAATCAAAACATATATGAAGAAAACAATTGATAAACTTACAACAAATACGTTTAAATAATTATATAAAACAGAGAAACAACTTCTTTGTTTTTAAACAAATCTATTCACTCAACGTTTCGGTCAATTTAGACCTTACAAATACGTTTATAATTCCGTGCCATTTTTTTGCTTGTCAACAGGAGTGCCTACAGTTATTGCTAGGGACTGTCACGCTCAACTACTGCATCAATTTTGAATTATGATTTAATCGGAAACAAAGATTATAAGAACAATGCATTTGTTTTTTTTTAATCGTTGACAAAACAAAGCACACCAACCAAACATGTTAAGTCGAGAATCTATACAGAAATGGCTTCAAATTGCCGATTTTGATTTTAAGCTAACAACTCCAATCACAAAATAAACGAAATGAGGACTGACTATCGCGACGTGACATGCAATTTTTACAATCAATCTTTTGTAAATTTCTATTAAGATATGATACCTGTATTAAACTGATGAAAACTATCGATATTTCATATTTTATTGCAATTTAAATTGTTGTTATACGCGCTTTTAGGATAATAGTTCGTGATGCTCATTCAATAAACGTGTGTTTTAAGACCATATTGAGAGTACCTGATAACTTATTAATGAGGTCGCAATTTAACTCTATTATGAACATTAAGAAACATTTTATATCGTATTATAAATGCTATGTTATGCATGAATTGTATCAAACTTTGCCCTGTTCTACACGTGCCTCATTTTGATGAGCACCCGGCTCTGATAAGAGTTAATATAAAATAATCGACCCGTTATAATGTTTAATCAGTTACATGTGGTCATAAATAACAGAAGACGCTATATCAGTTTGAGCACGCACAAGTGTTACCCCGTACGCTGAAGAGCACTAACGCACATTTAGGATGTAAAGATTTCTAGTTTAATTAAGATACAAAATGTATGTATCATGACTTAAGATAAACGTTAGTTGCCTCAATTTTGCAGCTAATAATTTCAAGGATATCTGTTAACTGGTACTAATAGTTGATTAACATCTAGTATTGGGGTTCAATTGATATATTGCTGTTCAAAAGGGCTCACTACTATCGTTTGCGTGTTTTATCATCTATAGAAGCAATCATAAAATTTGGGTTAAGTATTGTTGGAGTGTTTTTAAATCTATGATATTAAAAATTTACTATGTTAAATGAACATATAATACTATTCATACTAATTTGCATGTCTTTTTCGAAATGTTGTTATTTTAAAAAGATTCAGTATGCTGACAGATCTCATGACACACATAAAATTGCAAGATTTACGCAGAATTTCAATTTGTAAATGAATAAGCCTTTAACCCGTTATATTAAAAATGATAATTTTAATAATATTTTTTTCCCAAGGCGACGACCGCAACATACAATATGTGTGTCCGTTATGTTATTTACGTGTATATATAACGGTGTTCATTTAATTTACACAAGTATACACCCATAATGCACTAGAATTACCGTTCCAACGTTTGCGTTCGATGTACTGTTCTATATGTTTTAAGTGAGTGTTCGCATGCCTCAAATGATAAAGAAGAATATGTTAAAATACAATGTCGAATCTTTCTGTAAATCGTCTTTAATTGTTCTGTCTACACAGTATGCACTTTTCTGCAGAAATAATTCCTTGAAGTATTCAAGAACACGTGGGCGAGTTATTCGAGCTTTGTAATCACGTGGTAAAGGTTAGGCATGGAACCGTGTTGTTTCTGCGTAATCAATTAGCCCATTGCTCTTCTCATTGAACGATGCATTCATCATGGACGAACGGGGGTGGATGAAATAGCGGGTGATAAGGTCGAATAAGTGTTAGAGGAGAACAAAAAGCAGTTTATTTCCATCATAAAAACTATGATGAATAAAACACAAGCACCAGAAGATCATGAAACCAACAACGTGTAAGCAAATATGTGCAATATATTCAGAGTAAACTATTCATGGCATTAAAGAGTATTAAGATTATCTATATTGTCAAATACACTTGAAATATGTTGATATCGGTTTGAACGAAATTAAACCGGGGCAGTTTGTAAATCTTTACTTGTTTTGTTGGTTGAATTTAATACTTATGCTCAAATAGGAACAACAATATCAGTATGAGCAGTCAGAAACCAGAGGTACTAGATTAAAGAAAATTATTTTGTAGGCATATTTGCTGATTAGAGTTCATATAAATTAAAAACTAACATAGTTATTGTAAGATAATAGTAGCAACGACGAAGTGTACAAGGAATTATCTTTCATACCAAAAACTCATAAGTGAGCATTCCTAACAATATATCCCATGAAGTGAGCAACGATGTAAGTATTATTTCATACAAGGGCAGTGAAAGTTTCAAGTACCCGAATATGAGCAGGGATGTTGTTTGGCTTCCGAAAGAGAGATATAACTGGGTTAGCGGGTGTGAATTTTGTTTTAAGTATGCGATGGTCTGCCAAACTGGTGACAGACACAATTCTTCGTGTAAGTGTTATTTTATCTGTCTTTAAGATTACATTTTCGATTTTGAGTCCCCTATCTGTAATAAATTAACACTCATCCGAACACACAATACGTCCATCGTCTCTCTTGTTACGACAATGGTAAAATATAGAAAAAAATGAAACTTGGTTTACTTTTACAGGATATTTAGGCTGTTGTCATGATTGTAAATAGCAAATAAGGAAAACGTTTGTATTCTATAAACCGAAATGGGTCTGAAGGCCCGTCGGCGCCGATTTAAAGTCCGTTGCCGACAACCAACAACAT
Source organism: Dreissena rostriformis (assembly GCA_007657795.1). Taxonomy (NCBI): domain Eukaryota; kingdom Metazoa; phylum Mollusca; class Bivalvia; order Myida; family Dreissenidae; genus Dreissena; species Dreissena rostriformis. The sequence continues at coordinate 56,882 of VMBQ01001404.1, read as the reverse complement.
GTAGATGAATGTCTGGTTTCTCTTAAGATAAATGAAGGCTTAATGTGACCCTGGTCAACAGTTTTCTTAGAAACAGTATAAAGACGTATACGAAACGTAGAATTTCATGTGAGAGGAAACGTATATGATTCGATATACAATTGGATATTTTTCTAAAGCAACACTTTTAAAACTTGAATTGCTCATTTATTATGAAAAATCTTGATTTAAAATATCACATGTGTATGCTTTTACAAAACAAATACGAGAAAAAAGCTTTAACAATTACGTTTGTCTATAATGGCGTCTAAAAATGTGTGCTCAACAACCTCATTAGAATGAGTATGGTGTGCCAAAAGTGACATACTCTGTTCGTCTTTGAAGCTCAATGATAGTTGTGTTGCTATATTTTATTGATTAATGGGAAACACATGGTTTGTTTACGTATTATTTTTTCAGTGTAAGTAACTGAAACTGTAAGATAAATAAACAATATTGCATTTTTTCTTATATATGTATTGATTTTCACTGCATTTCAAAAATATATCATATTTTATTAAAATATTGTTCATGGAAAGGATTGTTTTACCAATATAATTGTATATTCCACCGCAAAACATATAACAATACGGGCATCGATATTTATATCGCTACTCTGAGTTATACTTTGTGGCAGTTGATAGGAAATTTTTGTAAATGTTTGTGTGACCATATCACTGCAATTTCGTAATATTAAACGTTAAAATTGCAACTGTTTTCCCTCAATAAACACCTCGTAACATGGGTGGATATATTTTGGCTATGCTGTGGAAGTTGAGGGTAACAAGTTCTGTTACTTTTGTTAATAGTATAGCTCACAACGAGTAATCATTTCTATAATAACTATGCATCCAAGTGTCTGTTTTATGTGTAAGTGTTAGTTCGTGTACGGGACTGTACGAGATTAAGGAAAACCAGTACCATTTATCAATAGCACAGCCGTAATTATGGGCGGAGCTTCGAAAAAAAATAGTACGTGCAATTTAAGAGATACATTAGTTTAATGAAAAGTAAAAATCCGTGTTAGAATTGAGATAATACGTGTAGGTCATATTTTGTTATAAAATAAGCCAACGCCGGTAGTTGATATGCGTGGTAGTGAACAGCTTCTTTGAAATCACAGCATCCTGAATAGAATGAATCTTAGATCTAGGTCGGGTCGTATCGTTATTCGATAGGTACAGCCTATTTAACATATGGCTGAGCCATCAACCATCAACAAACGACAAATCATTTTCTGGTAAAAAAGGAAACAAAAACACATATACCCACTCAATCTCGAGAATCTTCCGATCCTAAGGAACCACCAAGGACTTTTGGCGATTGTTTTGCGATGGATATAGATGCGTAGCTATCACAAGTAATATTATTGTGGTTATTCTCTAATATATCATGGCGTGTGGTCCAATTACGTTTGCTTATGAAGAGTATACATACTATTTGTAGTAAAAAAGAACCACCAGCACGCTCTGATCCATCTCATTTTCCGTAAAAAGTATGAGAAGGGGACATCGGAAGTTTATGGTTATGACAAAAGGTAAAATGGATAGCACAGTTGGTATATGAATGCTTTCATGCCGAGGAGAATTGTTCGCTTTTCGGTTTCCTACCATTCCTATAATTACATCGAAATTTGTTTTCTTACACGTATTGTTAAGCATATTCAAAGCTTTGGTGCTACATGTATATGTGGCTATTGTTATTCAGTTCTTAGACCAATAGTCATATCCCAGTAGTTCTTTTGTTAGACGACAAAAACGCAGTTATTACAATACTCATAAATCATATGCAAAATGTGCGGGTCAATTAAAGAACCTATATTGTAACGGCTTTTTGACAATCAAAATATCGGGTATTATGGACCTCAGGCAAATAAACAATCTTTAAATTTCATCTTTTTTTCTTTGTATCGGTAATATCCAGAAACAATATAACGTTAGTTGTTTTAATTGGTAAGACATTTAAATGATATTTTGAACAACACGATGTTTGCTTGTTTGCGATCGTTGCGTTCTTATCGCCAATGCTGTCTCGCCTCTACCAATGCCAATTAAGTCGCTGCGCCTGAATGCGAAGCAATTGGATAAACGAAACAATTGTTTCAACACATTATAAAATACACGCACACACTATGTTTCTTAAATTTCAAAATTAGCCACTAGAACAAACTGTCGGTAATTTAATATATAAGTCGCAATTTCATCTCCGATTTAGTTGTAGGTTTCTGTAAGAAATATTGTTAGCAATTAATGTGTGTTGATGTGCGTTTAATTAATTACATATAAAGGACCCAAGACCTACTCGCATTTTAATTTCTCAGGAAAAGCAAGTACAGTTTGTAGACCAATGGAATTAATGGTAAAAATAATTCTTCTTATATGTTCACTTCAGTATAAAAATACACACTCATATTTATCAATGCAATTGATGTGTTGAGTACATTTTACTAAATCTTACGTTTAATTCGTTGTGTTATTTTTATTGTGACCAATTACAGAAATTGCGCTATATTATCAGTACAAGTACAAGTACAGTATAAGGCTCTATCATCGCACTAAACAACTCTTATTATTGGTGGATAGTTTTGTAACATGCTGTTGAATGAGCAGGCAATTCAACAAGTTATTGCAAAATGAACAAAAGAAAGACCGGAGAGCATAACATACACATACAGATTATTGATTTATTAACTTTCAACATATATACTATTTCTTTTAGTTAACATAGTTGACCCAACATGTATAATTGAATTCACTTTAAACGTCAAATGTTCTCGTTCTAAAGTGATTATTTGACGTCATTGTATAAAACATAACTAACGGATTGAACTGTTTGAAAGTTACCAAATTTAACATAACATTAACAAATCTATTGTAATTTTGGTAATTATCATATTTCACGTACCTTTAGTTTTGAATTCTGGCCTAGGCTTTATAGCGACTAGTCACCTTATCCAAAGACACACTAAATGGTTCAATCCAAGGCCGTTGTATTATTGTAAAACGATTCACAGTATGTCATATATCAATACGAGAAGTGCTCTCAACAAACTGGTCGATAGGCCTGATGCATATAATTATTTGTGTCACTAACGCATGAAAATGCATTAAAAAAAACAGAACTTGTACAATCTCATACATTCGTAGCAACCAGTCCGTTTAAAAAGAACAATTTCAAATTGGAGAAGAAATGTGCCATAACGACGCATGAAGCATGATTGTAATTTTTTTTTTTAATTATCTTAAATGTCAATAACCAAACAATACGTTAAATTATAACTGATTACCTTAATTATGATATACATATATATTACCTATATTAGGAAATTACAAACCAAAATTTGAATCTTAAAACCGAATTTTAATCAAAGAACGTGTTTAAATATATAATATTTATTTTTATAAGGCATGCGCATCAATAAACGTGCATTTGCTGTACTCTGCTAACTACAATTTATAAAATGAGAAAACAAGCAATTCCAATCGTCGTATTAGGGATATGTTCTTAGCACAAACGTATTATTTAACATACAGTACAGTGGAGCATCCTCATGTTAAGAAGACTCGTGGTCAAACACATTTTAAAAAGGCCCATTTATGGTGACCGAGCGGTTTTGAAGAAGTAAACTATTTAAACATCAGGAATGAATTACCATTTTTAGTTGTGAGCGTTAGCTAAACTAAAGTTACAGAGCATGTTTAGAAAATCAGTATGTGCTTAGAAGCCTTAGCTACGCTAAGAACCGTAACTCACTGTGCTAGGAACGATTACTGCTACCTGTCTGCACTGCAGACGACGAATGCTTGCATGGCTTAGGAGCGTCTGCTCTAATTCTGCAGTGAGTGTATTTACCAGCTTGTAAGACGACATTGGCCAGTCTAGTGTTTATCATTGAAATCTGTACATATTCGCTGCTTTCAGGAAAAACGGGGTTTAATGCCTGTCAAATAAGATTAGCATGTGCACACTAATTCGCCTGTGCAATGCACACAAGCTAATCAAGGACGACAACAGCGAATAACTTCAGTGCCTACAGCGCTTTGATATATTATGGTTGCTTTCCTTTTAAGGTACACGTTCAAATAGTGGCCAATTGTATTACCAGTACGTTGCGAAATAACCATATTGTTTTGAGCGAACCTTTACGACCTTGTTTTTAATTGTTGTTGTTTAACTCGTATACATCATAATACCGTGTTTCCTGAGCAAAATACTTGATCAATTACTATTCATCGTATCACTGAGATTCGTCAACGCGAAAAGACATACCGTTTTCGGTAGCGTAATTTATAAAATTATACAGATGTTTAATTAAAATGAACTTTTTCGAAAACTTGAACGAAGGAAGACGGTAAAATATAAATACGGTTGCTGGTGGATATTTATAAGATCTCTAAAACACATTCTTCAACGAATGTATTGCTTAAAACACAGCATGTTTTAGCAAATAACAACATAACACAATGTTGACAAATGGGAAATTCATATATAAAAAGCTATCCAATTATCAGAAGAGAATATGATTGGATAGTGGAACAACATTATAAATATGTTGATAAATAATTATTATCGTTTTTTGTTGATGGCTAGTAAAATATAAAATTGTTGAAATATTGGCCATGTGTTATGATACTATTTTATATATTTATTTCAGATGTTCAATTATTCTTTGATTACATCTATTTCATGTTTCAACGTATTACGTTAAATTTAAACTTACGATTAAACAACAAAAATTTAAAAATATAATCTTGTTAGTTTTCTTAGTTGCGCCCAATTTAACGTAATAACGAACCACTGCAATGCCTTCATATTGTTGCTGTTGTTTTCTTTTAGCGAAATTAGGTGTTGTTTTGTTTTACAAAACCTAACTATATGCCNTAAATTTCTGTTAAGATATGATAACTGTATAACATTGATGAAAACTATCAATATTTAATATTTTATTGCAATTTAAATTGTTGTTATACGCGCTTTTGGGATAATAGTTCGTGATGCTCATTCAATAAACGTGTGTTTTAAGACCATATTGAGAGTACCTGATAACTTATTTATGAGGTCGCAATATGACTCTATTATGAACATTAAGAAACATTTTATATCGTATAATAAATGCCATGTTATGCATGAACTGTATAAAACTTTGCCCTGTTTTACACGTGCCTCATTTTGATGAGCGACCGGCTCTGATAAGAGTTAATATAAAATAATCGACCCGTTATAATGTTAAATCAGTTACATGTGGTCATAAATAACAGAAGACGCTATGTCAGTTTGAGCACGCACAAGTGTTACCCCGTACGCTGAAGAGCACTAACGCACATTTACGATGTAAAGATGTCTAGTTTAATTAAGATACAAGATGTATGTATCATGACTTAAGATAAGCGTCAGTTGCCTCAATTTTGCAGCTAATAATTTCAAGAATATCTGTTAACTGGTACTAATAGTTGATTAACATCTAGTATTGGCGTTCAATTAATATATTGCTGTTAAAAAGGGCTCACTACTATCGTTTGCGTGTTTTATCATCTGTAGAAGCAATCATAAAATTTGAGTTAAGTATTGTTGGAGTGTTTTTAAATCTATGATATTAAAAATTTACTATGTTAAATGAACATATAATACTATTTATACTAATTTGCATGTCTTTTTCGAAATGTTGTTATTTTAAAAAGATTTAGTATGCTGACAGATCTCATGACACACATAAAATTGCAAGATTTACGCAGAATTTCAATTTGTAAATGAATAAGCCTTTAACCCGTTATAATAAAGATGATAATTATAATACTATTTTTTTCCCAAGGCGACGACCGCAACATAAAACATGTGTGTCCGTTATGTTATTTACGTGTATATATAACGGTGGTCATTTAATTTACACAAGTATACACCCATAATGAACTAGATTTACCGTTCCAACGTTTGCGTTCGATGTACTGTCCTATATGTTTTACGTGAGTGTTCGCATGCCTCAAATGATAAAGTAAAATATGTTAAAATACAATGTCGAATCTTTCTGTAAATCGTCTTTAATTGTTCTATCTACACATTATGCTCTTTTCTGCAGAAATAATACCTTGAAGTATTCAAGAACACGTGGGCGAGTTATTCGAGCGTTGTAATCACGTGGTAAAGGTTAGTCATGGAACCGTGTTGTTTCTGCGTAATTAATTAGCTCGTTGCTCTTCTCATTGAACGATGCATTAATCATGGACGAACGGGGTGGATGAAATGGCGGGTGATAAGGTCGAATAAGTCTTAGAGGAGAACAAAAAGCAATTTATTTCCATCATAAAAACTATGATGAATAAAACACAAGCACCAGAAGGTCATAAAAACAACAACGTGTAAGCAAATATGTGCAATATATTCAGAGTAAACTATTCATGGCATTAAAGAGTATTAAGATTATCTATATTGTCCAATACACTTGAAATATGTTGATATTGGTTTAAACGAAAATTAAACCGGGGCAGTTTGTAAATCTTCACTTGTTTTGTTGGTTGAATTTAATAATTATGCTCAAATAGGAACAACAATATCATTATGAGCAGTCAGAAATTAGAGGTACCAGATTAAAGAAAATTATTGTGTAGGCATATTTGATGATTAGAGTTCATATAAATTAAAAACTAACCTAGTTATTGTAAGATAATAGTAGCAACGACGAAGTGTACCAGGAATTATCTTTCATACCAAAAACTCAGAAGTGAGCATTCCTAACAATATATCCCATGAAGTGAGCAACGATGTAAGTATTATTTCATACAAGGGCAGTGAAAGTTTCAAGTACCCGGAAATGAGTTGGATGTTGTTTGGCTTCCGAAAGAGAGATATGGCTGGGTTACTGGGTGTGAATTTTGTTTAAAGTATGCGATGGTATCTGATTTGTATATATCGCGTGTCCTCGGAATTGGAAAGAGACGTATGCAGTCTCCCGGAAATAAGGTTGAATGATATGTCCCAGGTAGTGGACAATTATTTATTAATAACTGAAGGTTATGCCAAAAACGGCAGAACTGCTAGTGAAATAGTTATGTTACGGCTCCTGAAAGATAACAAATTGTAAAAAACGTCTGAAGTTGAAGTTTGACAGATTTGAATGATGCTTTGTCTCCGGAATAAGATAATGGTTAATAAATAAAAACAATATGATAATCCTTCAAAACTGGAAAACGAAAGAGTCAAAACTTTAAAATACTTTAATGTTAAAAACAAGTCATTTTCCTCCAAGAGTGGTAAGAACTATGGACACATGTACAATTCCGTCAAGAGAAGACGGAACTTTGAACAGGTAATGCTTAAGGTCGGTCCTACACTGGGTGTCAATGAGTTGTGTTTTCTCAACAAGTATGCACATTTAAATAAAAAAGTATTAAATGTTCAATCATTAAATCCCTTTATTTTTCGGGTTGCTTTGACGTCGGTCCGAATACTAATATTGATGAAAGTTTGTTTGCCTGGGTCTAAAACGAATTTCCCCGATAATCGTGTATTTCCTTCTTGTTATGCGTATTTCCGTTCGTTCGTCCGTCCTTCGTTTCCCGGATGCTAATGCTACGCATTTGATTAAACTTGATAAGCTTCACTCCAATAGGTTGAATATGCGCATCCATATTAGGTCATCCCGGTCCAATGAGTTTTCAGTTAGTTATTTGCCTTAGTTTATTTACATATCCCTTTTCGTTTCCGTACGATATCTAAGGCACTTATGAGCCGAATGTGATACAACTTTATAGGCAGCATCCCTATAAGGTGGGCATACGCATCATTATCTGGTCGTTCTTATGATTCTTCGGGGAATTATTTCACCACGAATATTATAGTAAAAAAATGCGTGTTTCGTTTCCGCGCGAGAACTCGGATACTTATTATCCGAATTAAGAGGAAACTTGATATGCAGCATCACTGCAGATTATCATGCGCATCCTTGTAAGGTCGTTTCGAAGATGTACTGCTCTTTATTTACATGCTTTTTTGTTGAGCAAAAGATCTCAGGTGATAATAATTCAAACTTGAGGACATTTTATATGAAGCATCCCTAAAGGTTGGGCATGCTCAACCTTGTCAGATCTTTCTGGTTCACTGAGGTTTCAGGGAGTTATTGCCCTGCGATTAGGAGTATGAATTCGTATCCGCGCGAGATCTCGAATACTTACGATCCGAATTGTATGACGCTTGATATAAAGCACCCTTAAAGGGTGGACGTTCGCATCTTTGCCAGGTCGTTTTGGTTCAATGAAATTTAGGGAGTTATTAATTCGCTACTTTTAGTTTCAACGCTTTATATCAGACACAAATGCTCCGAATTGTATTAAACTTGATATGAGCATCCATATGAGGTGGACATATGCATCCATGTAAGGTCAGTCCGGTCCAATGATGTTCAGGGAGTAACTGCCCTTAGATTGTTATTTGTCTATTTATTGAGAAATCAGACCCCTTATGCCCCGATGTGCATCCGCCTCTTCGTTTTTTTTAATTTAACGTTTCAGAGCACCATTAACACTCTTTTTGCCACTTGTTGTTTTGACTTTCGAAAGGATAACTTTTATTTGCTTTTTATGTTGTTTCGTATTAGATAAACTGTTGTTTCGTATTAGATATGATAAGCTGCGCTGAAACAACCACTTAGCTATCAATCAATTATCACATATTGTAACACATTCTTTATTTTCAATATGATGCAAATATACACACGAGTGGTGTTGTTCAAACGTGCGAAATCTCGATATGATACATGTATGGGGTTCATAGTGTTTGCTATGAATCGCATAACGCAGTGGTACTCGAGCTGAATTGATTTTTTATGTAATGACAGTAAAAAAATACATAAAACAATAAACGTTCTTGTACATGGATATATGTACTTACTTGAGAGGGTATTTACAAATGCATTTGTTACAGTTGAAGATTTATTAGAATGTTGATGTTGATGTTGATCATCGAGTATGCAGCTGCGAAATGTTTTATAAAAATTGCCTTGACTATTTCATAACGACTTACACGTCGATACAAATCATTTTAACACATAAATTATATAATTAACCTTTTTAAAACATGGACTAGTTTTGAGTACGTTCGTCGGTGTTTGTTAGTTTAATACCCCCATTATACCCAGTCGCTCTTGAACATGACATTAACAGAACCCTGTCACACTCTGCCACACATTAATAAGCACACGATTATGTTTGCCTTAAATGTCTCTGATAAAAGAAGCGTGTGCAGTTTTTTGACTCATGTGCTGCTACCAAAGACATATATAATTACTTGATAGCGCCACTTAAAATGATGTGTTCAAACCTTTTTATAACAGTAGGGCATTCTTTTAGTAATATTAAATTGCAATTTATGTTTTATTTATGTTATAATACATGTGTTTTTTTAATGCATCAGCTTGTTTTAGTTTTGATCGGCACATACACACGAGTGATGACAAAACAATCCTATACTTATCAGTATCAAATAAAAATGAAATGTTTTGTTGTGAGTAGAAAATTTCTCACCTATACAACCGTATACCTTCCATAATGTATTATGGACCATATAACTAACTTGTTTGTTTTAAAGTGAGACAAACCTGGATTTAAATTTCATCGATTGATCACTTCACAAGAATCACATGGAATGCAACACTGATTTCGAAATACAAATGTTATTCATTTTAGTAATTTTCTGTTTCAATATGTTTGGGAATATACCCTCCAAGCACATTTCCCTTAAGTGTATTGCAATAGACTTATCCCGGAAAAGCACGAGTTTGAAACAAAACCCACTAATCACCTCGGTACAATCAACGCTGGTCCACTTTATCGACCAATGATAGCTAACCTTTCAATCCTAACGGTTGATACGGTGTGTGATTTTGAAAGGATTATAATTGGCTCAGCTTTATTTGTACCAGCAGATTAGTGTTGTTTTGTCCAAATATTTTTTTCATGGATACATATATTGTTGGATGCGCAGGTCATAACTGGTTATAGCTGTAATTCTTGCTCGGGACAGTCCTAGCAAGCATAAGTTCACTAAAAGGATCAATTTAACTGATTTTGAAACACATTTTGTTTTAAGAGTGTTTACTATTAGAGTGTTCTCCCCTGAACAAAAAACCTCATTTTTTATTTTATTACACCAAGGTGACAACTTTTAATAATTTTGTTTCATACTGCTACATATTTTCTGAAAATATTTACATACAGTACACACCACATAGGAAACATACATATAAAATGACGAACTGTTAAACTGTCTAAAACGCACGAAGAATGCAATTTCGTTACAGATCTTTCCCTACAACATGTACAGTAAACAAGGCGATACATCGTACACTGTAAATGTGTATAACCATTTTTAAAGTTAATAATACAAAACAAAATTAACGAAACAACATGTTACGTGTTCCAAATATATCATAACGCAAATACAACATAACACGTAATCATCCTGATAAATGGCAATACACATTCATCAAATCGATACTAGCTTGTTTTCTTTAAAAAAAGAAATGGTCAACGAGCGAAACATTGACAAGTCCTTGGCATAGTACAATGCACAGACTACACTGCTAGAAAAACTGACGTATTCAAACGTTAATTCCGAAGTTATTTGACGAAACGGAGGACATTTGTTGCAATATGTATATGGGAACAATCAAATGTTACACCAAGAGTATGTTTGATAACAAAAACATAAGAATGGTAAAACCAATAATATCTTTGAATTATTATTAAGTCCAATTATTTAACAGAAATACAAATATCGAGTGCGTGGTACATGTCCGCTATAATGAAGAGTATACATTCTGCAAATTGTAATAACATCGATTTTCTTTTTCCAATAATATTAGATATTTCAATCTAAAACATAAAATACATAAAATACGGTTACCATTACACATGCATACGTCACAAACACACATGCAGCCCAATACGTAAACATTCCTAAGTATACAGTAAATAAACATAAATATTCTTTGATAGCCTGGCTTATTGCCTTTGGATGGAAAACGCTGTTTTAATCTGAAATAAAGAATTGTATGTATCAACATATAAAACGAGTGTACTAAAGTTATAGGTACATTGATAAACGGTAGCGCAGCTTATTTAAACATATTTTAGTATTCTGTTCATCTCTATAAATCTTATTAATCACGAGATATAGTTTACACCTTGTGTAATATATTGTTCATAATAATATAGTAGCGCTAGCATTTAAACCAAAACAAATGTAATACCCACCTATTCAGTAACATAGAACTTTGTAAAAAAAATACCATTAAGCCAGTTACTTATTTAATGGCGCATTGTTCTAACAGTAGACTGGAAGACATATTATTGCGCATGCAGAAGTAAAAGGAGTATCTTAAAATAAATTGCTTTTTAATCATTACATGTAGGAAATTGTTTCATGTATACAATATTATGTTAACTGTGTTTATTTTTCTTATTTATAATAATACACAGTGCTGAAACAGCAACGTTTTATATTTAATTACTAGGGATGGGAACGAATACTGGAAATGATATTCGATTATTCGTTTCTCATTATTCAAATATATTCGAATATTCGATTTTTAAACCTTATATTAAAATGTCCGAACGTATGACCGTCCTGAGCAAATTACTATTCATGATTGCCACAGATGCCACTATAAATCATATCTTATGTGCAGCTTTGATAAACTGGATAGAGTAATATTTTTTTATTTAAGATCATTGATTAGTATGCTCTTCTTTTTAAATGAATACTGAAGATATGTAAGATATTTCAGGAAAACACATTACCGTAATTCTAATTTATTTCAATACTTCTTATTGATTTGGATTACTTTCCATCGATAATATGTATGCTTTTGGTTTCGCTATTTTTTTCTAGAATTAAGAACCACGACGATTAATTGGTTTAAATTTGAGAAACTTAATTCTTATTAGATAATCATTGATTTGATATATGATAACGGAATTGAAACAAACATGCCAGATCTCGACGTGATCGCGATTTGGGTGATTGTCCCGGCGTCCCGATATAATACAATTTGTGGCGATTTTCGTTAAAACGTTCTATACGTTCACAATAAAATTCGCTATTCAAGCTCTGTCTGGCTAAAAGTTACCATCGCTAATCCTTTTATTGCCCCTTATTGACAACCCACTTCTTCTACTCGAGTGCAACATTATGTTAGGCTAAGACAGCTCTGTTAGACTGCATTTAGGATTTAAGGTGAACCAATCGCGACAAAATCAGCATTTGCAGAGCTTAAACAATGTTCTGTGTTCTGTACAGTACTACTGTTCATTATATATAAGGTACTGAAAGCTAAATGAACAAAACAATAAGTAGACTTATCAACTATGCAAGAATTAAATTAAATAAAGCGTAATTGAAACATAATTTACGTGATGGTACGTATATTAATTCGGTAACTTGAAACGAATGTAGTTATCATTTTAAGTCCCCAATATTAAATGCTTAATGGCATAAACAGTAAATATATATTAGCTACTAAAATACAAACTGCAGTTAATTTGATGTTCAATGCAAGTGCTGTCGTTCCAAAGAGTTATTTCATGTGTATTTTACTCATTTCATGTTTCAAATATAGAATCTATCTTGCAAAACGCAGTGTTGCAAAACGCACACTTTTATTGCTTAACACGTTAAAGCGCCGGGATTCGATAATACATTTAGTGAAATTATGTAAAAAAGGCATGTTTAAGTTTCGTTTTATTGCTGCAAAACATGCACTGCAATTGCATGAAACAGTATTTACCCGTGATAAATCTTGTGACAACATATATTAAACATTATGTTTTCGTTTGATTTATTGCTACGTTGCACCATACTTTGGTCCATGTGAGTTACCGTGTCGCTAATGTAAATTTACAAAAATAGGTATATCATCACGATAAATTAATGAGTTTTGCGTTTAAATGCGTAAACATCATAACCAGACAGATCCTTTTAACGCCCCGTTAACACTCAAAATCAACGATTATTTCGTAAATTATTTCGTAAAATAAAGATAACCCATACAAAATCAGTGTCCCTTATATAATAGACAACATTGCAACGCTAGATGTGGTATGGTAACATTGTATCTTGTTAAATCTATGTTACCAGACCACATCCAGCGTTCAAATTTTGGCTATGGCTTTAAGGAACACTGATCTTCTATGGGTTAACTTTATGTCTCGAAATATTTTACGAAATATTCGTTGATTTTTAGTGTTAATGAGGCTTAAAATAATGCCTTGAACCAAGTTTCTGACTACAACGAGCATGGTGTCCATGACTTATTAGGTAACGAGTGGCCGCTTTGATTTGCATTGATTTTATGATGACTTTCTTTCATTAAGTTCTTAAAAACGTCCACCTCTCGGTCACTAAAGGTTTTAGCCCGTTTATCGCTTATTTCTTTTGTGACAGAGTCAGAGGCTAAATTGGACAATGTTCGTCTGACAAATTGCGCAAAAACGACGTCATTTTCAGGGTTGAATTGGTGGTAAGTTTACAGTGATAAGTTAACACATTTCAATGGTTAGGTTACAACGAAGTAACCATCGTTTATACAAATACAAATATATGGCAGTAACATAACCATGTTAATAACTGCGGTAATCAAGTTACTACAGTTTATATAAACCACCGTTTATACAATCGACCGCTTAGGTTAAAAAACCTGTCAAAACACAGATTTTTAAATGTTAATCAATAAACGTTAATGTTTCACATAAATGAACATATTTCATAACTCTGAATTGAGAGTAAATTGACGATTGGCCCCTCTTCTTATACCCTCCCGTTTGCCAATTATCATATCGTTAGTTGACGGCAGCTGTTATCAAAGCAATGACTTATGATGGAAATAAAAACTGCGACTTTGTACATGTATTTATAACTTTTTTTGGAAGTGTTTTTGCATAAAAATAAAATATTTGAATATGAATTTTGAATTCGAATATTCGGCCGATTTTTGAATATTCGAATATTCGGATATTCGGTCCCATCCCTTTTAAATACTCTAATATGAAGTCAATAAAAAATAATACAAACCTGATACAAGCTTGAAACATATCAAGTGTCTCCATTCGGGAAGTATGTTCGTCAGCAACATACGTGTAATAAGGTGAGCTGCAATTGTTGTTGAAAAAGAAAACAATAGATTATATTAAATACAATTACGATAATAATGCTGAGAGATATGCCGCATTCACAAATTAAACTGATGTCGTCTAGATTATTGGTAAGCACATTGTTTTGTTAAAACAATACCCTAGTGAAAGCACTGTATACACACACGTAATATATTAAAACAATTCAGTACTTTAATAACCACAATCGCAATCCATTTGTGCCAGAGGTTGCTAAACCAGACGATTTCTGGCAGAAGTTGATTATTTGTGACTGGGGCATGGATGTGTACGCTACTTTTTTAGTTGTTCTTTAGTAGTAGAACTTCAATATTTGTACAAATATAAGGTCATGTCAAGTAACTTAGCAATGGGTAAGCATTTTGAACGCACATTGTCTTTGTACATAACGACTCCATCAAATAAAAACTTGTTTTTAGCATTGATTTTATAAGATCATTACACTCTGAATATTTTACTTTATAAAAATTTTATTTGATTATTCACTTCACCAGCGCCCCAGAAAAGTACCCTTCCTCAAAGTAAATTGGTCTAGAACAAATGCAGAATGTGCGATCAAAGTGTTGCAAAATGCTTTATTGTTTAACATGCATGAACAGACACCATTCGAAGAGGCTGTTTTTAAACTGCAACGGAAGGCAACAAAATGGTGTGTTAAATATAGAAAAAAATATAATATAAAATTAAATGAAATAATTTTATAAAATAGCTAAAAAAATTAATCACGCTAGATAATTTACTACGCCGCATGGATTTTCTAAGATTCCATATGCGTCATGTAATGCTTTATTAAATAACATAACATAACGCCTGGTTAGAGATTGTGAAATTACAACTCAGTCATGCTTAAACAAGTTATGTGTTTCCACTATCCGGACCTACCATTATTTATTTTAGACCAATCTTAACTCTTTCTTTTAGTTATACAGGTGGTGTTTAAAATCGTTTGTGCTCAATCAACAGTCTCATTACTTTAATTAACACTGCAATCGATACACTTTCAAAATATAAAAATATATATTAAAACGTATAATTACGCGCCTTTTCCGGGCACACTGCCTTAGAATAGAATAGTTATGTAGAGTTATTGTCTTGCTGAATGGATGATTTTCCATGAGCATTCAATAAATTAAGACCATAAAATAGTTATTCTTTTTGTTTTTTTATCAAATACGACAGTGGCAATTGGTTTTCCAAGAAACACTTATAATGTTGTCTTGTGTTCTCTTTTTACACGCGAAAGCATACTACTTCAGAACAACATATGAACAAATTTACGCGCCCTGATCATAGTGTTCATTCTTCATATGAGAACGTGGATGAACTTTTCATGGTACAAGATTATATTAACAATACGAGACCTTTTACAAAAACAATTTTATGTTGAATGGCATACATTTGCAACAAACATACCCTTCTCCAAACGTGTTTTTACAGTCAGCCAATCTTTTTTCCAAAACTTTCTCTTCGGTTTCAAAGATGTTTAAGGCCTCTGGCGGGGACCTTTGTGTAGATAAACACTACATGCTCGTTCAATCCCAAAAACAATGCAAATAATGTACGACTAAAACATATCATGTGAATATTACACCATCACAACAACAATTTATTTGAAGTTCCTTCAATGGCGAAAAATGATCTTGTAAATATAACAGGCATGACATGTACATGGTAAGCAAATATATATTTCTGAGAATATTATAGCAGGTTAAAAATATGTCGCGACAGTCTATACTGTGTTATCTTGCAGGTAGGTTTAGTTTTGGCGATATAAAAAGTATTTTTAAAGAAACATTGCTCTCCCACACGCAAAACCATAAGTGGACCACTATCAACACACTGAAAATGTGCGAAAAAGCACTTGGTAATAAGCATTCGTGTTGCCTGTTATAGTAGTTTAGTCCATGAAAATAGCACATACAGGTTTTGTTATCAAATACTCATAACCTAACCCAAAGCTTATGCTCAGAAGTATAACTTATAAACCCCATTATAACATATTCCGGTTCGGATAGAGTGACCGTTGAAGATCAATACGGTCCGTCCAGATACATTCACAGGTTTAACATGGTATATACTTATAAAATGCCGACGACGTAGCGAGTCTTTGTACACCTAGACGTATTGCTAAACAATCTTGTAAAGGTAAACCAATTTCATGCTAGATAATATAAATAATATATCCAATCTGGAAGACAAATATTTTAAGAAAACGGCCGCGTAACTGTAGAAACATCAGCCCCCGACGATATGATAACGATCTATACAACACGCAGTTATAATTGGAAGAAATGTCGTCATAAGCAGACAGAGTATTACAAAAACCGCGCATACAATCTATGTTATGTAATAATAGTCAATGATCCAAACGTTCGCATGTGACATGGTACCGATAATTTAGGTTAAGTCTAATACAAATATAAATATGACACAATATTATTTCGATAATTAACGGGCATTCATAAAGAATTAAATCATTAGAAATATAATAAATTAAATACTTACAATAGGTCCCCATATCTGAAATCAGAGCGACAAGACAAAAATTAATAAGCAGTGAGTGCAATTGTTACTGTTAGTAAAAATACAAAGTACGGTGTATAGGTGCAACTTATGCTGCTCGTCACATTTAGTCATGAGACGCATTAAAGGTTATGCTACACACCCAATCGCACTTGTATCGAAACATGTTTACAATTTTAATTTCTCAAACAACGGCTGAAAATATCAACGTTAACTTTCGTGTTGTTGAGATCATATTCTAGATAGATACTTTGAAAGGTTTCATTCATGACGCCCTTATATTTCTGAGGCAAAAGCAAAAAGGTACGCCAATATTTGTTCGTAAATTTAATTTTTCTTTGACCAATTTTATTTAAAAAGCAATTTGTTACAGCGTGTGTTCACCTTTTATTAATACACATTGATTTCAAATTAGAAATGTGCAGGCTGGTTGAGCGTTAAGCAATGCGTTTGAACAGATAATATTACCGCACGTGCAACGCATGTATAACACACACATCACGTCAGACAAAACGTAGCTTTGCTCAGCTATGAAAATCATCATAACAAAATATGTTTAAATATGTTCTATTTATTCGTGTTACTAGTTAAAATACTATGAGACATGACATGCAACCCTGTGTAACACATGGGCTCTTGAACAAGCACGTATTCGGGAAAAGAGCAACGCCAGCATTCAACATATTAGAATATTATGGGTTTTCAATGAGATATATGTGTGTTCTGACTGATATGCATGCGTCTCACTGGCAAAAGGGCAATTAGTTCATCTACACAATATTGAACAACCAGGAACAGATATACGTATTCAGTGTTTTATTAATCGCTTTAAACTATGTTGAAGTTTACAATGTGATTTTTATTTTATTTTACTTTATGCAGCTGAACTGTAATTTTGAACAAACGACCGTAAACAATCTACTTTGTTCTCCATATGTTCTGATTTTGTGTTAACCCATGCACCATTTGGGTAAGTTTGGATGAAATCTACGCCCGGGAAGACAACGAATAGGAAAAAAATGTGTCATATGCATTTAACAGTTGTGTGAAATTCATAAATATTTATATTTATATAAATGTGTGTTAATGTGCCAAAACAATTATCAGTTGTTGATATCTATTTGAGTGTTTTATGATAGTAAATCAAATGTTGATCATACTTAAAAGTATCAATATAAATATACTTTATTTTCAACAGGTTTCTCATGTTTTGCTCAGTTTTGTCATTTAAGTCATAGTTGCAATGTTACCCAAACGTTGCAATAGCCGTGATGTTGAAATAAACAACACTCTAGCAAAGTACCACAAAATATGATATTCTTTTTGTAACAAAAAACAGATTTAAGTAAAAATACCGCGTACGTCCTTAGTGCGGCGATTAAACGAACCAAACATATGCGGATACAAATATAATTAAAAAACAATAATAGTTAATAGTTTAAACGGCATCTGGGAGGCAACTTTCAGAACGTGAATATATAGAACACATTATTTGTTACATAACAGTTTAAAAAGACAAGGTGAGACAATTTGATATTAACCCTAAATCTATAACAGTTGGAAATAATTTATTAATTGAACATCTTAATGATCAGCAAGTTGAATTATATTGTCGTTATGTCAATGAATGTAAATATATGCAAGCATATAATTTAACAAATCAAATAATAATGTACAATTGAAACAACACAATATAAATTGAATATAATTATATATATTCAAACTTAAACGTATTTCATTCTTAAAGAATCGGAATTGTATTTACTTATGAAGTGAAAAATAAAATCGAATGAACGGAGACTTAAACTAGTAAAGCATTTACGACCCAAGATAATATGAACTGTATTCTTAAACAACAAAACAGCAAAATAAAAGCATGCTAATATCTGGTTGGTGTTTCAAATTAGTATAAACAATATTCAGAATACATGTGTAGACGTTTGTTGTAAAGTAATGTCTTGTATGACATTAAATCAGATAAATATATACCATATTATTGTGTGGAAACTATACATGAGAAGAAAATAGCTCGGGTTAAGATCTAAACACGTGTTTTAAAAGTAATTTTTTGACACAGATTGTATTTGTATTTAGATTTATTTACTATTATAATTATAAGTGTAAATACGGGAAAAGGCGTTTTCGTTATAGTCAGTCTTTGTTTTTGAAATACATCATGTGCTTTATTGTTGTTATTTTTGTGTTATTGCATACCGGATTGAAATCACGTTTTGAATGCATTTGCTCAATCTATGAAAGTATTTCTATTTTTCACTTTTCACAACGCTAACAAGAAGGGTCGGGGAAATAGCATGATAGAACTGTTTACTACACATTGTGAATACAATATGCGTACACATATCCCGTCTTATATTTGATAAACGATTCAACAAACGATTCGCATTAGATTTATTTGTTTCCATTAATTAAAAAAAAGTAAATAGGAAAAACTTTAAACCTAAGGGAAAAAACAAAACATCCCATGGGAAGGCCAATTTCGCACATAAATTAAATACGGGAAAAAAAGCATGTTATTGCATACTTTACTTCAAAGAGGCAACTCTAAAACAAAAGGGGTTCTTTAGTTTGCGAAAATTCGGTTTCGCATAGTTTTTTTCCGGCTGCCGTGATCTCTAAAAAAAAACATATTATAATAAAGATAAATAAATAAACACATTATGCGCACTGACTAAATCTAACTTGCGTTAGTTCTGGAAGTATTAAAAAATATATGGTCAAAATTAATTTGATGCAAATAAAATGAATGTGGATGGATTTGTGAATCATTTAAAAAATATGTCAGCAATGCCCAACGACAGTTCTTTTCGTGATGATAATTTTCCAAACTCAGCCGACGTGGGGTATACATTGATTGTCTTGTTTGCCCTTTGTGCATTGAACAAGTAATCAAAGTAATTTCTTCTATGTCAAGACATAAAAGCAGTGCTCTTACAGGAAATGTTGCAGTGTTTTTTTCATTGACTGCAAGCATTTCATTGCACCCTATCTTCTACATACTTTCAATTATATGTTTTACTCAGGAATTGACCCAGAGTTTTGGACAAAAGGCATTATTGTTCTAATATATACAAAGGGTGAACATGATAATCTCTCTAACTATAGAGGCATAATATTGGTAAATATAATGTCTAAAATATTTTCATTAATCATTCGGTATCGCATTAATAAATCGCGTGAATGTGAAAATATATAATGAAACTCAATTTGGATTCAGTGATAACCGTTATGATTGCATTTATGCTTCACTCTGTAATTCAAAAGGTTTTATAACATAACAGGAAACTCTATTGCGCTTTTATGGATTATGAAAAAGCATTTGACACGTTCATTAATGACGCATTATGGGTGAAGTTAGTTAAATCGGGTCTAAGTTGTAAGATACTACATACACTACATACACTAAAGTCGATCTATCGCAATTTCAAATTCTGTGTTAAACATTACGGTAACAATTACTTTTTCACAATTCTTTGATATTTCATTACGGGTAAAGCAAGGGCAGCCTCTTTCTCCTCTCCTATTTATTGTGTTTATAAATGATATAAATGAAAGTTAAGATTTTGAGAAGCTCACGATAAAAGATATAGAAATACTTTCCTCTGCGTTTGCTATTGTTGGCGGATGATATAGCGCTATTTACAACAGATCCCTTAAGCTTACCAGCCCAGTATAATTGAATAAATACCTATTAACAGAAATGGGGTATTAACATTAATGTTAAACAAACTATTATATTTATATCGTTTCGAAAAAGGAAAACTACAAATATTATTTAAGCCTTAAAGGCATCTAATCACCTACTGTCCATATTTAGTAGTGGAGTAAAACTCGATGTAAACAACTAATTTGTTTCTTTTTTGACACTTAAGTTGTACCTATAATAATCTATTGTTGTGAAGTGGTGGGGTCTATAAAAACAATGAGGTTGACAAAATACATATCAAATTAGTACATATACATAAGTTGTTCGCCAACAGACATTAAATGCAGCCGTCTTAGGCGAACTACGTTGTTTGCTATTATCTGTTATTTGTAAACAAAGGTCTCTTAAATTCTGATGTAACATTATTAATTCACCAAACGCACTTATAAGATCTATGTATGATAAGAATATCACATATATGAAACTGAAACTGTCTGATCATCGAACTGTATCAAAAGATTCTATTTAAACATTATATAACAAAACAAGTATTTATTAGATGGCCATTGCAATACCAATAACACATTACACTATCGCAACTGTACACAAAAGGGTCACACAGTGAAAATCAAACCAAGTCAAATAGCCATCTTTTCAATAATTGTATAGTGTAGCATGCAGTATGTTAAGTATATTCGTATATGTCGTACATTACATATCATGTCATTGATAAAAATATATTTACAATATATCTAGAACCACTAACATGCTTTCGTATACCCTGAAACGAGAACGACAAGGAAAGAACAATTAAGTATGCCGTTTGTAATTGGTTCTGTTAGTAAACTGACGGAATCCAATGTGTGACAACTTTAATGCTTTATTTTACCCTGTAACCGAAATGTTAGCGTAACACACGATGTCATTGCGACGCTTCATCCGAAAATGTCCTCGACGTTTAAACATGACTCATTCTCAAACTGTTTAATTTTAGATATGTTGCAGTTAAATAGTTCCGCACACATTACAATATAATTGTAATGATTTACGACAATTCACAGATATATTGTAAGATGTTCGCCCGTCAATAAGTTATCATCTGTTATCATAGTAATAATTCAGCTAAGGTTTCTGTTAAACAAACAACTCTAATAAATGACATTTTTTGTATTAGTTTTTAAATTGAATAGTATAAATATGCTTAGCTATTAAAACATTATATAACAAAACAAGTATTTATTAGATTGCCATTGCAATACCAATAACACATTACACTATCGCAACGGTAAACATAAGGGTCACACAGTGAAAATCAAACCATGTCAAATAGTCATCTTTTCAATAATTGTATAGTGTAGCATGCAGTATGTTAAGTATATTCGTATACGTAAAGAAACAGAGTATACACATTACATATCATGTCATTGATAAAAATATATTTACAATATATCTAGAACAACTTACATGATATTGTTTGCCCTGAAACGCGAACGACAAGGACAGAACAATTAAGTATGCCGTTTGTAATTGGTTCCGTTAGTAAACTGACGGAATCCAATGTGTGACAACTTTAATGCCTTATTTTACCCTGTAACCGAAATGTTAGCGTAACACACAATGTCATTGCGACGCTTCATACGAAAAAGTCCTCGACATTTAAACATGACTCATTCTCAAACTTTTTTAACTTTAGATATGTTTCAGTTAAATAGTTCCGCACACATTACAATATAATTGAAATGTCTTCCGACAATTCACAGATATTATAAGATATTCGTCCGTAAATAAGTTAACATCTGTAATCATATTTATAATTAAGCTTAGAGTTTTGTAAAACAAACAACACTTATAAATGACATTGTTTTATTAGTTTTTTAATTTAATAATATAAATATGCTTAGCTATTGAAATGACAATGTTTATACATTGTAAAGCCAAACATGTATAGCAACATCTTTAAAATACTGTACATTTATAAAAAATGAGAGAAATATGATAATAATGTACTGACAGATTCATACTTTGACATTTAAAAATATTAACATTTCAATTCGGTTTAAATACAGTTGCGAGTTTTGAGTGAATATGTGTAGCGGTAAATTAAAATAACACAATTAAGCTATATATTATAATGACAACATATAAACGGATAAAACACAATTAATTTAGACAAGCTGGTTACAGAAAATGGAACGCTACTCATACCTACGACGATCATCAGTTATTTATGTGTAGCCTTCCCGTAACGCTTTCATGACTTTCTTTAATAAGCACAACCAAATCAATCATTATTGTAAGATTACACTAAATCCAATTTAAAAAAAAGGCCGCGTTTCAATGCATTTTTCTTGTTTTTTCTGCTATTTCAGATTGTGCAAACCCAGTATAAGTTTATTTATGAAGATGTCTGTAATAAAAAAGATTATGTCTTTATTCATGAAAGTAAATTTAAGTCGCCTAAATGAATGTACACGTAAGTGCATTAAAAAAAATAGGGTTTTTGCAAATTTTAATTTAAGCCGATTTTCCAAATAATCGCATTTCAAACGCTCATCTTTCAATGTAGTCCACAATGAACCAAAATGTTACAAATGGAATATATGAACAACCAGGAAATATATATGTATTGGATTAGTGAATGGCTTTTAAATCAGAGGAGAACTCTTTCCAAATAGGCACTGCTTTCACACAATCATAACGTGTAATTTAACCTTAACTTTAATTCGAAACTGCCCATTACAGATACAATTAAATTCACGTTAACGCCACTCGGGATGTATTTCAGTATTTGCAATTAGTATAATGGTTTTGAACATCTCACACTCTAGTGTTGATAATTTATACATTTTGTGAAGGCAACATATCTAACAACATTTATAGAATGGCTATTTTCTATTTTAGCGTTACTGTATAGAATGGATGTTGACCTGGATTTCATGCAATCTTCACATGCGGAGGGAATTATGACTGTCACTAGATTTGCGTATTGTTTTATTGGTAAGGAAATTCAAACTTACAACAACAGTTAAATGTACGAGAGTAACGGTTTGATATGAAAATTAGCATTGGTGTTTAAAGTTTAAGACATGCACTAAACATACTTTATGAACTTACTTATGAACACTTTAATTGATTCTTTTGTATGATCAAAATGATATAATTATTCACACAAATAAATAATTGTTTCAATAGTTTCCAAAAACAGATTATATTGTTTATGTAACAAAAAGCAACAACACCATTTTATTATAAGAAAGTTGTTTAGACATACCATTCTTTATTTGTTCTCGCGAATTGGTCCTGGATAATGTCGAATCTGAAAATGAATGTAACGCTGTTTTGCTGGGGTAACATTTTAAAACAGTATTTATATCTTTAGTTGAGGTTCCAATATCACGGGTATTTAATTCTAACATTATACAAAGGACAACTAATATCCCAGGACATAGTTTGATTACCTACAAACATAAAAACAGACAGTTTAAAGCTTGTTATCAAGTATTCCATTGTAACTTGGCAAATGAGTGAATTTTCAATTATAATATGGGATGTCTGTCTGTCGTTCAATTAGTTGATCTTTACAGAAATAGATGTGTAGATATGTTTAAAACATTGTATAATAACTTGTTTAGATCGTTATTTTATCTTTACTGTTCTACCCATCGGCAATATGATTACTATGACGAGCCAAAGCAATTAAAATGCATTTGAAAGGGGCTGACCCGACTGACATGTAATTGTTTGTTTTATTAAGACAGCAG
The DNA here is from genome assembly GCA_007657795.1 of Dreissena rostriformis. Lineage (NCBI taxonomy): Eukaryota > Metazoa > Mollusca > Bivalvia > Myida > Dreissenidae > Dreissena > Dreissena rostriformis. Next base: position 32,760 of record VMBQ01001404.1, on the reverse strand, counting down.
TTGTTTTAGTTGTCCTTTTATGACCCACCCCACCTCGCCCCCAGCGAGTGAGATGTTTGTTGAAACAATACAAAAAATAAAAATGATGAAAAAAAGAAAGTATTGTTCGTATAGTTGTCCTAATGAAATCCAGCTTGCCGGTGTTTTTACTCGGTTGAATAATGGGCCTGTTTAAATGTGTGTAACATGATTAGAAAGTGCATATTATACAATCCGCGTCATGCGAAAATGGTCTGTGCAGGCTGGTCTTGAGCTAAGCTAGCTATATGGCATACAACCCATTTTCGCACGAGGCTAAAAAATTGTGCACAAACTATATTCACATATTCAGAATCTTAAAGTAAATGGTTTTCATTCTATATTTTGATAATTAATTTATTTTCCATTATTTCTAAAGAAAATTCTTTATTTTATTTGTTTTATTGCACTTTGTCTCAAAGTTCAGTGTTTTCGTTATAAAGTATCATATATATGTCATGTGGTGTTCTTTTAATAAACATTTTTTCAAACAATTGGAAACAGGTTTAACATACCTTGTAAATGTGGCTTATTAAGCACAATACACACATTTGATTGCGAACTGCTTGTAATGACAAACTGGTCTATAAAGCAGAGAATACTATCTAACATTAAATCATGCTTTTAGTTATGCTCCAAAAAGAGGTATCCCACAATCTAAACAATCTCCAACATGGCTTTAAAAAAAGAATATGTGTTGAATGGTTTGATTCTTTCTCGAGAAACACATATTGTTCATTGCGACATTAGAATCTCAAGATAAATGTATGATATATAGAGGAAAGAAATAAGCAATCTTATCAATTATATAATATGTTAAACGTAACCGATACAGGCTGCGCATTTGAGCTTACGATGGCCTCATTGTTGTCTATATAAATGAACATCTAGATCGATACAAAGCAAAGAGTTAAATGAAAAATGTAAAAGCCATTCACAAACATTAAAAATACTCAACTTTAGGGGCATATCGGCGGCATTTCCCCGACATATAGACACGTATACATCAATTCATGTTTCTACTTTCCACACCTACATTTATCTAGCAAAAACACTAACATATTCATTTGATCATGCGCGTGCGCAGTGAAAGTTAATCAAGCACATTTTATTACAAACGATTTAAGAACTACCGGTGCTTCTGATATATCCGCGCCATTGACAAGTGTTCCGGCGAAAACAAATGAACAAAAACTATTTAACTAAGCATTTACTTAAACAAAACATACCTGTTAAATAATAATTTAAATAATGCGTATTAACAGCTTGTCATATTTTTCAAACACAATACAGTATTAGTCGCCGATAAGCCTCCTTAACTTTACAATTCAGATTATGCATTATATGATGCGCAATACAGGGTGTGTTAAAGCGTAATACTCACATGTGCAATGTTTTCAACACATTCTCCAGTTTTTCAGGCACGCGAACAACAGTCTGGCAATGTCCATTAAGTATTCTAAAACATATCCGGCAAATTCAATTAACAATCCGCGTTATCTCAAAAACGCACTCGCTAATACGACTATTCTAATACCCTGACCAACGACTTTTTTTTTGCAGTACACAAAGAAGAAAAATAAGTTTGGTTTATTATGCTTTCTACCACGATCCGCGACTTGTATTCTATGAACAAAAATGGCAAATATGTGTAGGTTATTCTGCTGAAAACCGTTGGCGAAGCCTATGTTTTGAAAGTAGTTCCCGAAATTCCAAGAGACTGTTAAATAAAAAGCTCGTGTTTTAACGCGATCTATAGCAAACGTTTGACAAACGAATATGTTATGAAATATGCAGCGCAGTTTAACAAAATTAGTAACACACATGTTATGTTTAAACTTTAAGTTCGCAAACTTGTTTACGTTTTGGTAATGTGGCATTTAATTTCAATGTAAAAGCATAATATTTGCTCTACATTAAACAATATATACGACATCACATTGAGTATTTACTCTCTGTTTTAATTTAAGCCGACGTCATTTTGAATTGCCCTAATGTTTTAACGTCACAGAAACGCACGCGTGTATTTTGCGAAAAAGGAGCGCAGTATAGATAACAATTGTAATTAAACTATACATGCGAATTAGTATATATTTGTAAAATAATCGACATTATCGTTTTGGAAAAGTGTTTATTATTGCTATAATAACCAACGGATTTACGATCAAATGTTTGTTATTAAACCATTCATGCTCTTGCCCTCGTGACTTAATTCCTACGCATCGGAAGTCTAAACCGTTGGTTATTACCGCAATAACGAACAATAAGCTACTGTACAATATTCTGATACAATACAATATGCCATCTCTAAATTCATCAACATGTGCACTTTAAGTCTATTTAGCATTTAAAGAGCACGTGCGAAAGCATACTTTCCAATAGTTAACAATATATTATAAGATATGAAGTAAAATCAGTTTTAATCAATGTTTGTGAAGAACCGAACTCGTGTTGAATAACTTTTAGTGGGTTTTCATAACTGAAACACATGTGTGTGTCTTAGCGAAAACAATAGTTATAGCCTCAGAAATACACATAATATATCAATTCGTGGTAGAATCGGTATTTTATACGGCTATGTGATGGTTATTGAGTGTAAAAAAACTACGGGTTGTTGTTCCGATGCTTGTTAGCAAATTATTTGATTCATACGCATCTAAAATCCAAACCGTTCGCTATTACCACGTGGATATACACGTAAAATTATTTTTTATAATATAAATATATTATTCAGAGGATAAATAACTAGTACTTATCTTATTATAAATGTGAACACCATACACTTATGTTTTTAAATGTGATGCTTAACATAAAATAAGGACTTAAAATTAACGAAAGTGATAACAAATACACGTGAAAGTTAGATAGTAGAAACGTTAACATAAAAGTAAATCCATTTAAAGAGCCATCTTGTTTTTTCGTTGAATATCGCGCGGATGAGTAAAAGCGTATGGCAATAAAAAAAAATCATACGTACAACATCAGATCCGTTGCAGCTGATTGGTACCTTAAAAGGTCATTCTGATCGCTGTAATAGACAAAAGTATGAATGTCTAACCTATGATTCGGACGCATTATACGTATTCATACTTTTACACAATTTTCAAAAAAATATATTTTAACTACAATACACATGCCCATTACCGCGACTCGAAAGACGACAAGGGACCGAACCGCCCCATATTTTCAACCCACTGTCGCACGGCCTCTTCAATTCGTTTTAATCTGTCAAAACATAAAAAAGCCCAAATAGTTTAATCGACTCTAACATGATATCCACTAATAAGATTGAACACAAATGCAAATCAAATCCGCGAACAAAGTATGTATTAGTTTTTGAAAATTGATAACTCAATATTGATACGTGAAATTAACTTTTAATCATACCAGTCTAAAGCTTAATATTTGGCAATACCATTCATTTCCGTTGTCATGAACTCAAATCAATGTTTATTGAAAACATAAAACATTTTAAATTGATTGCAGAGTATATGCACTGGCTAGATCTAAATATACCTTTATAAAAACTATATTAATCCAACAACAAAAAACATTTTTTGTAACTGTCATTCAGTCGTGGCATACAAATATTCGCATATTACCAGCATATTAGATGACACTGAAATGTTAATTCCATTACAAATCCACGTTGATAAAGGCCTTTTTATTTAAACTGCATGTATTCATATTGCGTATTCGTACCACAGAGAAAACATTTTTCTCTGACTTCGCGAGATTTACCATGATAAAGAACGTTTGGGCTTCAAACGTCTCTAACAAAAGTTGTTCAATATTAAACGTACAAAGTATAATACCGAGATTAAATGTTATAACATTTGTTTGTAAAACATGTTTGCTTAGCCCTATCAAAACATAATTTAGTTCAATCCCCAGCTAGACAAATGCAAGCAATACAATCACTATAAACTTAGTTTAAAGGTAATGATGACGGTTTTTGTTTGTTGTTTAACGCATCTACTGTTGTGATTACAATTCTCTATAGAATAATAGCTTATTTACAGGTTAACTTTTTAAATGGTGTTTAACAATTGATATCTTCTTAAGGGATGTTTATATGAGCATAAAAGGTACTTACAGTGAATATTGTACCTATTAAATTTCATGTTACAAGCGCATTTGACCTGACCTTTTACAGTTTGACCTCAAATTGATAGACGCCTTCGTGTCCTTCAATAAACCAGCATAGGTATTTGAATGATAGTAGGTCTACTAGTACACGATTTAAAGATATCGTTCGAAAAAGGAATGATCACTGGACCGACGGTCGACTATCCGACCAACCGACCGACGGACAGGTGCAAAGCAATATTAGTCTGCTAATATGAAGCGAGCCAGAACAAACACATTACTCGTAGCCGTTGTTTCCCACTGTACCCTCTTCAGAGTTGCTCGGCTGGAACAAAATAGTTGAAAATATGAAGGTCAGGTTCAAAATCCTTGAGAATAATGCTAAAAAACACTATGTTTTACATTCAATAGATTCATTTTTATTTTATCTCGAAATATATAGGTTAATGATATTTATCACAAAAAGTACACCTGGTACACACTGATATAAACCCCTTTAAAAATTAATATGTCTTTAACGTTTATATTACAACAAACGGCTTCCAAACGCAGTTGGTATTTGTCTTTCAAATTGATAATAGCAACGTATTTTTTTGGTGTTTAATTCGCTACAAGAAGTAGTAAGCCCACAATCGAAATGGTATTACCTCCGCCCAGTATTCAGCAGGGGAAAATGCTTCGTCTAGGTCGGTAAGCTGCTTCTGTATTGCACTGGATTGCGTTTCATGATGATCTAGTAGTCGCTGAAGATCAAGACTGCAACCAAAATATACATATACTCGTATATATATATATATATATATATATATGTGTGTGTGTGTGTGT
>VMBQ01001404.1:0-26075 GCA_007657795.1 Dreissena rostriformis | reverse complement strand
ATATATATATATCATAATACTGATTTTAATGTACGTTAGCATCGTATAGCAAGGGTCGATGGTGTGGTGTCGGTACATGCCCAACAATCAAAGAATTTTCGAATCCCTGGTTTAGAAGTCAACGTCAAATTATTTGTTCAACCGACTATTTAGCGAGAATGAACATGATGTGTGCAAGCACACTTGGGAACACATAAATACAAACAAACATGAATACAAGGCAAATTCTATATGTATCACTTGTATCACGAGTTTCGAATTTCGACACATTCATTCAGTTAGCATAATTACAACTGATCCATGTCCTCACGTTTTCATTTAAATTCGATACATCCTACATCGGATCAGTCAACTATCGTGGAAATGCTTACTGAAAGGGTAGATTCGATTAAAAGATAGTTACTTAAACAGAACATGTATATGCTTTCCCACAATATTGTTTGATAGCAATGTATCAGTGAGTATCTTCAGGTTTTTAACGATCGTCAGCCTCGAAACTGATTTAATTATGTTCGAAGACAACAAAATCAGAATATATAATAGCAATATAAATATGACACATGTATATGTTTGTAGTCGTTAAACAAAATAAGACAGTATGGGGTAAACATTGGTAAAAAAAGTAAACTTGATACCCAGGACCCATTTGGCCATATGCGTCTTCTTTAAAACGGTTTGGCTGAAAAGACGATACAATTTTAAAAAGCGTATTGTTACATAGCAAACTAAATATAAATTGATATAACAGGTACATGTTGTCGTCAGTATGAAAAAAGCATTAAATGCTATACTGCTAGTAACACATACTACATGTATATTTTTGTATAAACAATAGATATTTATTAACTTTATACGTTGAGGATACGTCGTTCCAGGGTTTGAACATATGTATACATGGAACAACAATATAATAAAAAAGCCCATCAAAGTCGCGTCTATTTAAAACATTAAGTAAAGACATTAATTTAATCAGGAATTAAATTAATCAAATACAATTAATTATCAACAGGCGTCCACCAAAGTGTCATGCACAACTATTTTTTGGATAACAAAACGTCTGTCAATAGGTGTATACAAATTGTTTGTTTTGCATAACCTTTATGCAAATGTAGCCCGTTGTTGTGGAAATTATGTTTCGGCCATCACCTGGCTATAATTATTATTATAATATATGCCGCACTAAATCATTTTTCAAGAATAAGTTTTATGAAAACAATCAACATAAGCATCGCATGATGCACATCCGTAACAAACAATTTCTTATATGTTTTGTATGCAAATTTTTTAATTTTTTAGAAACATCCTTTCTTATGATTTGATTCAATTTTGTGGGAATCATTGACATTCAAAAGTATTTGATAAAACATTACCTCCATACGTTGAACAGACTCATATTCACTTTTAATTTTTTCCAGTTCCGCCTTAAAGGTGTTACACTCCATCTCTAATTGAACTTCCTTCTCGATGGTGGGTCTCAGTATATTGCTGAAAGTCAAACTCAATCAATGGAATGCTAGGTTAGATACTTTTCTCCGGTAGGTCAGAACCAGTTGTTTACGTTCAAAGTTTATAGTAATGTCGTGTTTTTAATTACATATACATATTTGTCATGCCCTCATATATTTAATAGGTGAGATCTCAATATCTGGTTAGTGGCAAACGTTTTTTTTTCCAAACGAGTTGTATGACAAAAGGCATTAGCAAAACACGGTTCAACATAACCAGTTTAGCAAAGTCTCTCCCCTTTATGATAAGAGTATCCCTGCACATACGACATGTTGTCTAACATTCGCCCGATAAAATATGCTATTGATAGCCTTAAGACGATACACAAAAGTCTGGCGAACGTTTAGTTGCTGCGCCGGGAACCAAAACGGTTGTTGAATTATCTGATTGACATCGCTTAACGTTTTGTATATGCGAATGATTAATATATGTTTTAATGCGGTTATTGTTCTGTTCAGATTCAATTTTAACTTCGTTTAGTCCAATAAAACCAGTTTTTTATAGCGTGTATTATTTGTGTATTGCACAATCTATACAAGAAATACAACTCCACTATATAAAATAATACATTCGAGTATCAAAGGTTTAAACTAATAAAGTAAGGTAGTTAACCTGAGATCACTGTGTCCATGTTGATCTGCTTTGTAAATCTCCGCACTCTCCACTGCGTCTCGGAGCAACCTGTAATGAATAGAACAACATATGAAGATTGATATGTTAATATTTTGCTTTTCGTATTTAAGTAATACATGTCATTCGTGGATTTCAATCTAAATAAATTTTTCCATAGAGCCGATTTTTCACATGTTAATATCAGCAAACGAAGGACTGATTTTGAGTTAAACTATTCATTGTTTTGCACTCTTTTGTACTGGGGTAAATAATAGTTCGATATTATATTAAATATTTGAAATAACAACTTAACAAAAAATAGATTTGTTCGTGTATTTAATCTGCATACATGTATAGATACATTAATATATGTTTTAATGTGAAGGGGTATACACACCGTTTTAAGGTACTATTGGTAAACCAATAAGCAGATCTGAAGTTTATTACGAACCTTATTGTTGTCCTAAAATTATGCTCCTGTTTCAGTTTCTATTGATTCCTTAATGCCACAAGTTGCCAACTGACATATTAACCAAAATTGACTTTGTACATATTTACATACAAAATGGGACCTGTATGTTGCATATAACTCAAAACTGAATAGTTTGTACAATAATTTAATTTAACAAAACCCAACGGTAAAACGTGAATCTGATTCTGATAGTGACTATTTTGTTAGAAAGACATCAAATGGACCGGCCGGTCAAGAAAGTGAATAGAAACCTTTTGTATCTGCAGATATGAAGGATGAAGTCAAAGAAGAAGAAGGAAACATACAAAAAACAAGGAAAGGAAGAGACGAAAATCAAGATTTAAGTACAGACATTGATATTAGGAACTCGTGGAAGTAGACACGCCACGAGGTGCATTGAATATGGGTCCAATAACGGTATCAAGTTTTCATATAATAGTCCTCGTGGCTATAGTAATATAAGAAACTATTCAGAAGGCAACTTGTATAAACAATGAAAAAGGTACTGAATAAACATAGCAGTTAGTGACAGGTCCCGTATCACTGTGCTAAGTATTAAAATAGTGTTTATTTTGTTGTTAATAATTGGACTATAAACAACAAGCAGGCCTTAAAGTGCTCACCTGAGTTCAATGTAAACCAGTTGTTTAAGACTTTACGTGAAGACCCAGCTTCTGATTCCATTTGACCCTGTTTGGACTACGGCCTTGTTTAATGTTTTTGTCAAACTAAACATATTTCCAGGTTTCATCACAATCGAGTCAGAAATGAGGAATATAGAGTGGAAGCACGATGCTTATACTATTTGACCCAGTGACCTAGTTTTTCATCCCACTTAATTCAGATTCAGACTAGTTCCTGATATTGCCAGTATTAAATTGTGACCATGTTTCATCCATATTTAATCATAAGTATGGCTTTTAGAGTGGCAACAAGATTTTTCAAAATTATGACACGGTTTTTGGACACACGTGACCCAGATTCAAACTTGGCTCAGAGAGTGGCAAGATAACCTTATTGCTAACTTTCATCAAGATTCAGCTTANAATAATAATAATAATAATAATAATAATAATAATAATAATAATAATAATAATAATAATAATAATAATAATAATAATAATAATAATAATAATAAGAACAACAACAACAACAACAACAACAACAACAACAACAACAACAACAATAATAATATAATAATAATAATAAACCGTGTGTTTTTATTTACATTTTCGTTGACCCTGATCATTATATCATCAACGGCCACCGAAAAAGAATGAGACACAATAATTCGCGATTCAACTTCCGATTGTATTAAAGATATTTCTACTAAACATTCAGTATGAGATCAATGAATTATACATTCAATAAACAAATCGCAGTCCATTTCATTCTTAAATAAGGAAGTTTTTATCCGATTATTCTACGCATATGAGCACGATTATTTGCGCTCTTCATATCTTAAAGTAACTTTACCTGACATATGTATGTATAACACTTAGCGATGTCATAATATACTTCCGGGTATATAAGAAACATTATTCGTACAGACTACCGAATTAGTGTTCAATTATTGCTTAGCAGTTTCAATGTGTTTTAATGCGGATGGAAACACATAGTTTGAGCTGGTGTTTACTGTTTTATTAGTCTAAAATTTGTTTACGATTTCGGAATTGCATATCGCTTAATTGAAATCAGAATTGACTTCAGAAAAAATTAAATTAAAGTAATACATAGTTATCGGCAATACATAAATGATTGTCATACCTTTTCAACAGCTTTTGTTTCTCTTCTGGTTTGCACATTCTGAAAAATGAGAAGTAATATTCGTGCATTGTTACGTAAAATATCAACTCTCAAAATAAACCCGATACCTCTTAAGAGTTAAGGCAACCAAAAGACAATTATTTTTTATGTGGTTTAAATTATTGTTGTATTACATGTCTACGACTTACGAAAGTGTCAAATTCAGCTTAGCAATCTTCTCTTTCGCTTTCCATAGTTCTGTATTAATTTCATCTAATTCGCATGTAAGAACCTTTTCGTTTCTTGCTAATGCGGCGTTCTTGTCTTTGATAATTTGCCTGAAATGTTCATGCAATTGCTTGTGTATTTGATGTTATAAATTCATAATCTTACCTCCACAACATATATACTTATGTCTAATCAATATTTAATTATTTATTCATTCAAAACGATTCAAAAAATAAATACGACAAGAAGGTTTAAAGCGGACTTTATTGACCCCAACATGATGAGTATGTCGTTTTTTGTACTCACAACATCTTTTGCATGGCAGGATATTGAGTATAGACTTGGAAGACATTTATATTAGGTCATAGTGATAAGTGCGGTATATCTATTAAAGTTAGTGAATAAGCTTATTCATTTCAAAAAGGAAGATTTTGAAGATTAGAATGAGCACTTAATTACGTGTCATATTGTTTGAGCCTAGCTACACGTCATGTTTAACGTCTGCAACAATTAACATCAATGAAACCACTTACTTCGTTTTGTCCTCAACTGCCCTCTCTAAATCTTCAGGAGTAAACAGTCTGAAAAAAACATGCATACACATTTGGGCACAAAATAACCTTTCTTAAACAACATACGTAGCATAACGACTTTGTTGTTATTTCGACCCATGCAACGTTGTCTTACACAATATTATCCCCCCCCCTATAAGTCCCCCTTAACAAGTTTTATTGCGGACAAAGAAAGCAAAATTGAATATTATGCGAATAGTATATGATCAAGTTTAGAAAAAGTTAAATGTGTACAGAAAGAATCGGTATAGCAATATATCATACCAAATGTATAAGCATTATTTACAGCTCAGGAATAGAAAAACATAAAACGTTCAAAGACTTTAATATATTTTATGTCTCAGCGCTCTTCTATAGAAATGATAATTGCCAAAGTATAAATAAAGTTTTGCTCAAGCGGGTGGCTTATGCCAATCATGATGACCCTAGAACAATCGACATTTATTTGGGAATGTGCAATTTTAAAATAAATAATGCAGGATCATAGCTTTGTAGAAGACCTCACCAGGTTTGAAATGTAATTTCAGTCGACTGATAAAAACGACATTTAAACAAATATTACATTTAATCATGGAACAGTGATAAACACAACAAACGTTTTGTTTTAAGTATATCAAAGTATTGTGCCCGCCGGCCCTTGTCAGGTTTGACCCCGAGTTAAGATACAACCAAGATGCGACTATGGAGGGTGATCCAGTTTTACCTAGGACAATTTTGCGATCTAATTTACAGAGGCTTATTCGAAGGTGTCACATTATAATTATAGAAGTTCTGAGACTCCGAAGTTACCAGTTTATTGTGTATTCTATTCAAACTGTGGAAGACCCATGGAATTGGCAGTTTTGACAACAAGTTGTATTATTGCACCCACTTATGCAGAAGACCACATTTGTGTGAACCATGCCAGATTCAAAACTATGGCGTTTTGCGATTCCTGATACAAATTGTATTTAGCCCATTTGTTCAATGTGTATGCGTATTGATATAATGCGGATGATTAAAACCACATTGTGTAGGTGATCGGCAAAGAATAGCAGACATCAAATAATAAATCTATGAGTAGTTTGGTTTTAAATAAAACGATGAGTTTGCATTTCTGTAAATTGTTTAGCTTAGAAGTGACTTGAACAACTTTGGAAAAGTCACCCTACTTTTGTGAAAATGTTATTTGATTAAAGTGTCGGCTTCTTTCGAACAACGTGGAACGAAGGAACACAAAAGTTCCTATTAATTTTGAGCATAATAGCCTGGAGACTACAGCAGCACATGATTAATGTTATCAACTTCAGAAGAATAGAAAAACTATGTAAGCAAAATAACACATTTTACAGCGTAACAGTAATCTCGGAGGGTACGCGTAATAACATTCCACAGACAACAATGCTAGTTTTAAGGTTATTCTCGTTTTTATGTAAGTATTGTTACTTGTATAATATTGTCTGAAATTGTAATGCAATTCTTGTAAAAGGCTATTGTGCACAATTTAAACACTGCTTTTATCATTTACTACTTATCAACCCACCCCCCCCATGAAAATAAAATAAAAATAAAAACTTACTTTGCCTTCGTTTGCAGATACCTTGGTACCACCTCGTGTGACTATACAATATAAATCAAGTTCAAAGCTTTACAATCTTTAAGGTTCTCTAAGGTAAGTATGAAGTGAAAGAATACATGTAAAACTGATATTACATGTGGTACACATTTATCACATAACTGCCTCCTTTTATAGCGTAAATTTGTCTATAATATCAAGTGTTCTGTATAAACACAGATAAACAAAACATAAGAAATAAAACTGACTGAACACGACGTACGTACGCATTGCGTGTCAGATCATATTATATACATCGGCACTTATTTAAAATATAATTTCCTGATATATCTTAGTTTTTTTCTGTTAAATATTTGTTAAAATATTGTGATAATTAATACTATTGTAAAACTTCGAAATAAACAGAAACTGCTTGCTTCGTTTTCCGTACATTTTCTTCTTCGAGTTTCTCTTGCCGTCGTTGAAGTTCAATTTCTTTCATCTGTAGCTCTTCAAGTCTGCAAACATTCATCAAAGATAAACGGCCACTATTTCGAAAATAAAAAGTATGTTGTTCACTTATACTGGCTTATGACAAATATCACACAAGTTTTGCTCTTTAACTTGAAATCGTCCTGTTTTCATAATAGTTTCAGTACCTTTTCCGCATCGAACATTGAAGTTTCATTTAAAGAATATTTAGACAATAACATACGGCAGAGCTTGGCCGGGAGTCTATAATTGGCTCAAGCCGCATGGTGGCCCTCGGGCCAGCTCTTCCGTGTGTTATCGTTTATATTACACATCATCCTATTTTTCTCCTTCATGTGTAAAAAAGTTGGTTGCTTACATATTATATAAAATTAAATTAAATAACATTATAATTATAACGCTTTACAATTTAAATACTCTATCATAATGATTTTAAAATATTTTCTCACTTATTCCATGTATCTTCCAATCGATTGATGTAGTATTCTTCATAATCACGGCCTTGTTTAATGATAGTTTCCAGTGATGTCCATAAAGATTCTCTGAAAATACGCTGCTTTTTTGCACAATATAGTTTTGTGTAACATAAAGAGTAATAATTCAAACATGTTTCAATAAAAATACGTTATATTAATTTAAATATTTAAAATTAAGTGACATAGACAGCGTAAACATGTACAGTGCATGTTTAAAACAATAAACTACAATCTATCTCCACTCGCGATGTTGTGAAAATAGTTTCGGAAATTCCAAGACATGTTTCAGTAAAATGCACTTGGTTAAACGAACGATCTACCAAACGTTTTACTATTAAATAAGTTCTGCATTATTCAGCGCAGTAAAGTCACATACTTTGTACAAGTGTAATATAGAATCTCCAAAACGTATTTACGTTTGGTTAAGTTGGCATTTATTTTGCATATTTAAGCATTACAGACTCACTGTGATAAAAAATCCCATGACTTAACTTGTATTATCCACTCAATCTTAATGAATACATCCGAAGTCATTTTGGTGTATTGACGCCATGGAAACGCATGTGTGTCTGCTTTTCGCGGGAAAAAGAGGAGTAAATATTACAATAGTTCTACGTTTGAGTTATCGAGAAATCGTTATCGTTCTTAAATTCATATGCAGCTTAACCCCAAACCACAATTACCAACACTTAGCCGTTAAATTTTTCTAAAATAACCTACTGTCTTTTCCGCTCGGGCACTCGTTTTGTCTGGAATGCACTCGTCGTCTGTCAAGCAACAAATGAACAAACATGTTTAAAGAATCTGATTCGCGGCGGTGCTTACCGTTTTTATAAGTGTAAAATAGTCAATAAAAGCTAAATACATAAAGTCCTAACCCAATTAACCGTTGTATGAAACAATTATAGCAAATAGTCAGCATTCGTTCTGTACAATTCTTCGTAAATATGAGATGCTTTGAGCAAAACTTTGTTCATGTATTCAATAAATCATGTTGATAATAAACCGAGCAAAGATAATGCCTTGTTACCAATATCATTGGAATGATGATGAATTCAGAGATACATTACTGAACAGTTTTCGTTGCTATTTTACTGATCAAGATACCAATGTTGAATTATGTTATCGTCATCAACTTTTTGTGAAGATACACAAAACGTGACCATAGTTTGAAGTCTCATTAAAGGTGAACATATATATGTAATATTATTTTGGTCAGAATACTTTATTGTATATATATTTGTTAAATCTTGGGTAAAATATTAACGGTTCCATTTCCTTGTGGCGCTTTACATGTGCATTTAAGCATTAAATCCAACCTGTATTGGTTCAGAAGAATCAGGAGAGGATAGGTGTTCAGCTATTTCTTGTATCCGAATATTATCGACGGGCTGTGCTGCACTGAAACAAATAGAAAGTGCTAGTGTTTACAAAAAGAACATGTCATACACATACAACTGATTCTGTTTTTTAGAGATGCATTTGTATTTAATATTAATATAAATTGTTATTATTTAGGTGTAAAAACGGCGATTGAACGTGTCATAATTTCCTAAAATATTATACATTGGGATAACATGTATAATAAAAATATTTTGGACGTACACTCAAACAGTGGAATTTGAATATTATAATTAATTGAATAAGCAGGTCCTGTTCGGTAACCTTTCTCGTTTAAACATGAGATATTTAATGTTTTGAAATTCTTCATTGTGTGAATGTCTATAACGCTCATGAATAAATTGTGTAAACAGATCTTTCGCAAACAAATTAAATATTAAATCCCATGACACTTACCATAATTGTATTCAGTATTCAAATATGCCCAAGCATTGAATGCCATATGTAAGAGAAACACAGATATCGATTGTGTAATTGAGTAAATGTATGTCTAACATACATGTGTTTGCATTTTCAATGAACTTGGCAAAGGTGCTTAGAATTGTGAAAGAATATGTCCCATTTAAAACCCAGACCCATCCAGGGTAAGCCGTGTTAGGCCGCGCGAAGATGAAAACTGTTGTTAAGAGAGTCCGACGTCTTTCTTGCCAATCTGACGAACCAATGACCGTTTTTGTAGGAATTTAATAAAGCCCTGTGTTTTTGTTTATACTTAAATGGTTACCCAAAAGAAACTTGGCCGCGCTCAGTATAGCTGTATCCGCGTTTTTGTTCAGTGGTCCCCCGTTTCCAATAATAAAATAATAATTTCCATGAATAAAAGTAGATGAAATAATTATTAAACTATAGATTGACTATTTGTGTAGTACAATTATTAGATATACATAAGAATTGTTACAATATAAAACATGTGGTACCAAAGTGATGCTAAGAGGATTTCCGTTTCATTAGAATTTAATACATATCAATTCATGAAATATGAATGAGAACGTTTGCAAAATCTGATTTGTTCTATATATACTAGTTTTGAAGAATCAAAATGTCCTATCTGTTATTGTTAATATTATAAGAGTATAATTTATAAAACGGGAACAACAGAAAGAAAAATCAATTCATGCCAAAATCTTATAATTATGAAAACTTGTTTAAACAAAGTTAATACAAAATCTGACTAGCGGTAAATTAAAAGAGAACACTGATACCAACACAGAAAAGCAACAACCTGAAGCAAGTTTAACCCTTTGCATGCTGGGAAATTTGTCGTCTACTAAAATGTTGTCTGCTGAATTTCTTAAATAAGCATTTTCTTCGATTTGTTTTCAAAGAATAATATCAGACTAGCAAACAGTTTGGATCCTGATGAGACGCCACGTTCTGTGGCGTCTCATCTGGATCCAAACTGTTTGCAAAGGCCTTCAAAATTCGGTTCGAGCACTGAAAGAGTTAAGAATGGCATACAACTAAGTGTTATTAGCAATAAGTTCATTGTATTAATTGTTTCCAGCCAACCGTCCTATAAATATTGTGAAACGAAGCGTTTAACCGCGTCTCGAAAGGCTCTTCCATTCAATGTCACATACTCTTACTGCACATATATTATATAACAGTATATGTATCGAAACGAGTTAACAAAATATCCACATATGAAGTATAATGATACAATTTGCCACAAATACGATAATGAATACCATGAAAAAAAATCGTACATGTAAGAATAAATGTAAAGTTAATGTCTACATCTTTTTAATATTGTTAAAAGTGCTGTTAATTGTTTAAAGTATTTAGCGGGTAAATTAAAACTCCATCGATAACCCGCTATAAATAAGCCGTACTTTTTCCGGGCAAAGGAACTAAATGAATTAAATTGAAATAAATTTTATTTAATTCATTGAAATACTTGCCCCAGAAATAGTGGGGCTAATTTACAGATTAATTTAATTCGTTTAAACAGCGAAATTCAAATTATTGAAATTATGTGTATAAAAAAAAGTTTTAATTTATTTTCTTGTTTAATAACTTATGTAAGAAAAGCAAATGTCATACCTAATACAGATATAACGTCAAAGTGTCTATCTCAATAGAAATGGATTATTGTGTTAAAATGTGCTTAATTAGTTTGCATTTCATTTGGATCAGATAAGATAACTAACAATTACCAAATTTGAAAACATTTAATGACACTGCAAAAATATGTATTTAAAACTGTTACATTATATTACAAAATGTGCATCTTCTTTTTTCCAAATATAATCAGTGATTGTTTACAAGGTATCTCAAGGTTTTAGTTGTACTGTTACCATGGAAACCAATGTCCATACACAAAATATTTTTATTTAAAAGAGTTGAAACTAAAATAATTTATTTAAAAGACGTGAGCTTTAAATATTATGTTTATTAAACCTTGCAAACAATAATACACAACGTAACTAACAATTGCATTTTTCAATCTCTTAGCAATTCAGATATAATAGTATTTCAATGATAATATAAATTTATAAAGAATTCAAAACAAATCCCATAATTAAGTTCATACATAGACAAACATGCTTTTCTCTGTTTTGCTCAATTTTCATTTAATCATTCAATTTATTATACACATTGCTATCTTAAAACCTATCAAACAACAACAAATTCATGAATCATAAATGTTTGATAGTAAGATACATAAGAATTGATAAAACTTTTTGGTTACCATGGTAACCATTTAACAATTTAACAATTCATGCAGTTATTTTAATTCGCTATTTTAGAATGGAAAATAAATGATTAAAACTGCATAATAAAATGAGTATAGGTAAAATGTCTTCTACATTCAAACATAATTCATAAATATGATTGATGTCTTGTGTCAGTTAACTCTTAAATCTATCATAGTCATAGCACATTATCATACACTGCTCATGACTTTAAAATGTTACAGCAACGCTATGAGCTGTTATTATTCACAAAAGTTTGCAGTGTTACATCTGCAAGTAGGATAGACGTGAATAGTTCAATTTGAACAGTATTCGTGTTCTAATTCTTCGTCTTTTATATCACAGATATTGGGCAGAGAGGCTAAGTGTTTCCTGTTGGTGTGGTAAACAGTACGTTATTAAACTTCTCAACAAGGTCATATATTCATTGATTCCTTGACATCTTCTGCACAGTGGCCCTGTCTGGCGTTAATTCTCCCAGCTGGCTTGTCTGGTGTTATTCTGTGTTTGAACACAAATAAGATGTAATCAGTTGTCATGAAGTGAAGCAAATTGAGGTCATTAAATTGCCCATGTTGTTTTACACAAGGTAGAAATACAGAAAAATGTATATCATGGGGTGTTTTTTCGTCAATGTATGTGTTATGATATGACAAAATCGATTGTGTAACAATTAAAACACAGCTTTCTATTATTACAAATATGGCATCTCTTTTACCCATTTAACAAAATAAGTTTACATTAAAATATCCAATATGTCAAAAGCCGTTGTACTATTTATACAGTATTTTAAATGATCCTGCAATGTAGATTGAGATGATTCCCACTGATTTTCATTGTAAAACTAATATATACTTGTTTTAAGTATTAGTGCGTATCTTTCAAAAATGAACTTGAATAGACAAGAATAAATATTGTTACAAACCTTAACAGACTTTAAAAGTTGATTCAGAAGGTCTGTACAATCTTTTCTTCGGGTGTTTTGTAGGTAATTAATTGACCAATCTTAATACATGGGGTGTTTCATTCAACTTCACTAAAATGACAGAAACAAACGTCATTCAGACACAAAATAAACCAATATAAGACACATGTTATGGATTATGCTATATAATATGTAATAACTTGGGTTATCAATACTGATTATCAATTTTGTTCTTTTATTTCTTATTTGTCACTCCCTGCCCAAGAATTATGTCTATTTGTACATAGCAACTTCAAGTATGATAGTTATCTTTCATCACTACCAATAGACTGTATCTTGATATATTGGCAACATAAAATTCACTCTTCACTTTCACTTTTATACAGTGACGGACCATGACTGTAGGAAAATTTCCAGATAGGAATTTCTCCAAAACAAAAATGTGATTTTTTTGGAGACAAATTTAGGTGGAAAATAATTATAATTAACTGATGGGATTTCTCATTCAATCATAAGAACACGTTGACGAGCTTATTTATTAAAATGTAAACACAATAACACATGAACTGAGAAAGGTCACGGTCGCCATTTTAACTTTCGTTTTTAGTTGTAAATATGTTGTTTTTTGTAATTATTTTGGACATTTAACCATTAAAAGTACAGTTGATTAAACAAATAACACTTACCTTGTCAAGACAAGTTAAATCCAAATAATATTATTAGCATCAAGCTAAAATCGGTATCAACATGTGTCGAAGTGTTGTGTTTGGCTGCCAACTTTGGTAAAAGGGGAGTAATACAGTCGATTGGTGTATAACGGATTTTAGTGAGTAACGAATAGATTAAAAGATTTTTTGCAAAATACTTTTTTTATGTAAACATTTATAGTTTTCGATGAATTGAATGCACGAAGGCTATCAATTTTCAGTCGATTCATGTTTTTCTTGACGTGTGTCAATGTTTACAACTGTTCTATTTTCGAAAGCAAAACAGGGTCACGTTATGTACGCACCGTTTTTGTGACGAAAGGAAAAGTGCAGACGTATGTTTTTTTTTTAATTTTGCAGATAGTGTTCACTGATGTAATGTTTTAGTATAATGTGTCCTCTGAAGGATAGGTCACTCCGTGTAGCTATATGTGTCTATGTCTCATGTATTAGTGTTTATGTCCCTTGTCTTGTATGTGTCCATTTGCTTCTCTTGTGAGATTCAGTCCCCTGTCCTGTGTGCGTCCTGCCATGTACTATGATGTCATAAATGTTTTATTCAGTGAGAATGAGAGAAATCACATATACAAGTTTTGCATTGGTCAATAATAAAACCCCACTAAAATTGATTGCAAATTGCTGACCATGCTTTCTTTTGCTCTTTGGCTGTCGCAAGACATGCATAGCACTTGTTGTTTAATTTAACTTCGAGTATATCGTATTCTACCAACCTGGTGAGTTATTTGTTTTTGCATTTATTTATTTGTCTGCATTGCAAATGAATTTTATTGTTTTGGATTATTGTATTTGTAAGGTTGAGGTGTGTTGTATTTTTGTTATTTTGTTTGTACTTGTAGGTTTCTGTATAATAAATATCACGTTTATAATTGCCGATATACTTTCGGCGCATCATAAGCATTGAACCTTGGAAGGCGTTAAGAGTTTTTACCAACCCCTACCCCACTACAATAAGAATGCTCAGAAATCAAATTGATGCGTACAATATAAAAAAGGATGAAAGCAGCAACTCCTGATTTAGTGAATAACGGACATGTGGTGACCCATATTCAGGAATGTGGGGAATGTCTCAAACTACATATAAACTAGGGATGGGAACGAATACTGGAAGTGATATTCGCATATTCGTTTGTCATTATTCGGATATATTCGAATATTCGATTTTTAAACCTTATATTAAAATATCAGAACTTATGACCGTCCGGAGAAAACTTCTATTCCTGATTGCCACAAACGCCACTATAAATCGTATCTTATGTGCAGCTTTGAAAAACAGAATAGAGTAATATTTTTATTCTTTTAAGATAATTGATTATTATGCTATTTTTTTAATAAATACTGTTTAGTTTCATAAGATGTAAGATATTTCAGGAAAACACATTATAATTGATTTGGATTACTTTCCATCGATTATATTTATGCTTTTGGTTTTGCATTTTTTTGGGAATTAAGAACCATTTAAGAACGATTTAATTGGTTAAGACTAAAGAAACTAAATTCTGATTAGATAATAATTAATTTGATATATGGATAACGGAATTAAAACATACATGCCATATCTCGACGGGACAGTCCCGCGATTTTGGGGATTGTTCTGGCGTCCCGATATGAGACAATTTGTCTTGATATTCGTAAAAACGTTCTATTATTTTACAATAAAATTTGCTATTCAAGCTCTGTCTGGCTAAAAGTTACCATCGCTAATCCCTTTATTGCCCCTATTGACAACCCACTTCTACTTCTCGAGTGCAACATTACCGGGCGGTATGTTAGGCGTAGACAGCTCTGTTAGACTGCATTTAAGATTTAAGGTGAAGCAATCGCGAGAAAAAAATCAGCATTTGCAAAGCTTAAACAATGTTCTGTTTTCTGTACTCTTCAATATATATATGGTACAGTAAGCTAAGTGACAAACAATAAGTAGACTGATCAACTATATAAAAATTAAATAAAATAAAGCTTAATTAAAACATAATTTTAGTGATGGTACGTATATTAATTCGGTAACTTGAAACGAATGAAGTTATCATTTTAAGTCCCCAATATTTAATGCTTAATGGCATAAACATTAAAAACATATAAGCTATTTAAATACAAATCTAAGTTAATTTGATACTCAATGCAAGTGCTGTCGATCCAAAGTATTATTTTATGTCTATTTTACTCATTTTATATTTCAGATATAGATTCTATCTTGCAAAACGCAGTGTTGCAAAACGCACACTTTTATTGCTTCAAACTTTACCGCCGGGATTCGATCATAAATTTCGTAAAATTATGTACCAAAGCATGAACCTGTTTTCACCGGGATTTGATAATAAATCTTGTGACAATATATCTTATAAATTATGTGTTCATTTCGTTTTATTCTTCGTTGCACCCTACTTCGGTCCATGTGAACTACCGTGTCGATAATGAAGACTAACCACAATAGTTATATCGTCACGATAATTTAATGAGTTTTGCGTTTTAATTCGTAAACATCATAGCCAGACAGATCCTTTTAAAGCCCCATTAACACTCAAAATCAACGAATATTTCGTTAATTATTTCGTAAAATAAAGNCCAAATATCAAGTTGCTATCTTAAATATTGCAAAAGTAATGGCCAATGTTAAAGTTTGTGCAAACCAACAAACAAACCAACAAACAAACCAACAAACGGACAGGGCAAAAACAATATGTCCCACAGTATAGACTGGGGGACATAAAAATCAAAACAATGTACATAGTAAAGTCCAAAACACATACTAGTCTATATATGCCAAAGCAAAAGTGGAGTTAGATTTAAATAAAACTCAAATAATGTGTATCCAGATCAGTCAAAGTAGTAATACAGCATCCAAAACAAAATGTGAGAAATACATTTAAAGGGGCATATCAACGGTATTAATTGTAATTCTTAACATGACTTGACCATTGTTTGACTGTATGCCAATGCAAAAGTCGATTTAAATTTAAATAAAACACAGATAATGTGAATCCAGATCAGTACAATCAGTTTAATACAGCATCCAAAACAAGATGTAAGCAACACATTTAAAGGGGCATATAAACGGTATTTATTTTAATTCTTAACATGACTTGACCATTGTTTTGGCTATATGCCGATGCAAAAGTAGATTTAAATTTAAATGAAGACCCAAATAATTAATAATATGTATCCAAATAAGTAAAAGTAGGCAGTATCCAACTTAAAACAAGATGTATATAATACAATTTAAGGGGCACATCAACGGTATTAATTGTAATTCTTTACATGACTTTACCAATTTACGGCATTCTATTGTTATGCATAAATGTATCTATAAGCAATTATATATTATTGCAATTGGTAAAAAAAATGTATACGCAAAAAATGTATAAACACACAGTTAATGTACGATACAACCATAATTCAACACAAGTAAGTTATTTATTACACCTATAAACCTATACACACTACTTAAACGTGTGCATGTGAATAGAATTTCAACATAATTTTTGTTATGCGTATATATTGAACAATCATTCACTAAAGACATGCATTTCGGTATCTTTAGTAAGGTTTTAGAAATTATAATTTATTTTTGATACGCCACTGTAATGTTATAATACAGAAATCAATCGTGATTTTTTAAGTCTACATTGACCGACATTTTTTAAAGTAAATAATACAGTTTTAGGCCTTTTTGAAAAGGTTTGATTATTTTGTTTGTTTATTATATAATTATATATTGGTTTGGTAGTTTGCTGCAGCTATCTTTAGCCGGTATAAAAATGAAACAACAATCAAGGATCGACAGTGTTTTTTTTTCATTAAATAGTACGACTGTTTCAATGTGTGTGTTTACCTCACAAATATGCCAGACAGGACAACATTGAGCACAAACGTGAGACAACATTTGAAAATAACGTTTTCCTCTTTAATCATTTATAACTATGATTTATATTTAATTTCGTAACATAATACATCAAATGTATATCAACAAATGATACGTTTTTGGCTAAATTTAAAAAAAAAATATAATCTGATTTTCAACATCAGAAGACCAAAAATTCATATATAATTTCAATTCTTATCATGTAACCTTCCCAATCATAGATTTCATCTCAACCTACCAAAAATGGTTTTCAAACAACAAGTAAACACAGATAAAAAAAACTAGGTCACCAGAGTCGACACAAACATCCCCAATTATAAGGATGTATCGACAATTTTTCCGTATTAAGACCCATGCTTGCCGTTACAAAGACGCTATCAAAAGGTTGTGTGGTCTTAGAGATGATGATGGTCGATTCTTATTGTTCAGTTTATAGGACACATATTGTTTAATCAGTTTTCTTTGCTTCATAATTGTTGATGTTTTGGTGTTATTCCCATATTTGATATCGAATATCCGAAGAACCATACACTTATTGCGCAACCGGTGTTAAAGTATCCGAAAACGCATACACTTATTGCGCAACCGTTGTTACAGTAAAAACAAATTTGCGTGTGAATTAACTGCCGCATACGTCCTTAAAAAAATTCAATGGTTAGATTACAACGAAGTTACCATCGTTTATACAAATACAATTATATTTAAGTAACATAACCATGTAAATAACTGCGGTAATCAAGTTACTACAGTTAATATTAACCAATGTTTATACAATTGACCGCTGAGGTTAAAAACCTGTCAAAACACCGATTTTAAAATGTTTATCGATATACCTAAATGTTTTACATAAATATACCTATATTTTCGACTGATTTTCAGAAAATAGTTTGTACATATTGCATAACTATGAATTGATAGTAAATTGACTATTCATCTCGTTCATTGATGGAAGCTATTATCAAAGCAATGACTTATAATTGAAACCAAAACTGCGACTTTGTTCATGTACTTATAACTTTTTTGGAAGTATCTTTGCATAAAAAAGAATATTCGAATATGAATTTTGGATTCGAATATTCGGCCGATTTTCGAATATTCGAATATTCGGATATTCGGTCCCATCCCTAATATAAACCCAATATGGATCATAACAACTGAAACTTTCCAAGAATTGTTCAGTTGGAAAATAGTAAATTCAATCAGAAGAATTACAAAAAAAAACATATGTAAATTTAAACAATCAGATAATTTTATTAAAATCCATATAAATTAGAAGAAGTTGTTTATGCATAGTTTGTTCTCAATTAAAATGAGTAACTTCATAATTTTATTTAAATTAGCCACTAAATTCCTCGTCAAGAGATGCAAATATGAATGAGATAGTGTTTATTGTTTTAAGAATTACATTATTTGCCCACATATCTATTGTAAACACACTTGAAGTGTAAGTTCTCGCTTGTAATTAAAACAGATTTAATACTTGTTGTATGTTCAATTGTTATCAGATATTATGCACAAATGTTAAAATAATGCATAGACAATGGTCTATGTTGAAATCATGTCATATTCGGAAACTTTTAATGATTTTTATTATAATTCGTATATAATTCTAAATAAAGGGCTGCTTTATCAAGTTAATGGTTGTTCAATGGTTTTTCGTTTATTTCCCCGAGTTATCATAGTACCATAACTATGTTATTTAAACAGATTTGGGATGGCAAATTATGGTTAATGTATCAAGTCTGTACACTCATTATACTATGTTCAATTCTTAAAGAAATTCAGTGAAAACTATACATCTCTTTTTAGAGCAATATGGGGAGGCCCCGTAAACCGGCAAGAGGCAGTGAGAGCCTAGCTGTCACTAAGGCCAAGCAAATTAAGAAAAAAGTATTCTCCCTCCAAACCGCTTTTGCATTGTTTCAGTTGATCAAATAGATATGGGGTTTTTGACTATTCAAAGGTTAAAATATTCAAAAAGCATTGTCTATCAAGTAAATAAAAAATGATGATGATGTCAAAACCATGTTTTTTACAATTGTTTTTTTTTTCTGACCATTACATCATTTTGCAACACAATACTTTAAAATCAATGTATCTTATAATTATACATATACATGGGCTGTGAAACAAAAGTATAGTTTCACAGAGTAAATGTTAAATTGTTTCAACAACAATGTTGCCAACATATTGCATTTTGCTCACTGAACATAATGCAATGCCTTTAAGTAAACAAATATTGCATTATTTGCTGTGACAGTTTTGCATTTTGATTAAGCCATGTATTAGTCGGATATATTCTAATGAAAACAAAGACATATTATATTATTACTAGGTTGCAATTGGTGGAGGAAAAAAACTAAAATTAAAAGTGGTTAGCATATTGCAACTGACAATAAAGATTAATTATTGAGTAAAAAATTCCCTAGAGTATTGTGTCAAGAAACGAAAATATTATTTAAATTAATTGTTACATGTACTTTTGTCTTTGTACATCTATGAAAGCTTTTTATGCATTTATAATATATATCTATTGTATGTTATGATAACCTGTGATCCTAGTCAATGATTCTCTATGATTTACAATGTTTTTTGCCAATAATTTTTGTCAATTAAACCTCAATGAATCTCATAATTGCTGTTTTTTACAGTTATAATGTTATTCTATTATCTGTTACGTGTGTCTGTAATCCTAGGTAATGATTCTCTGTGATTTACAGAATGTGTTTTGCCAATCATTTTGTCAATTAAACCTTATGATCTCACAAAAAGTGTTCTTTGTCAAATGTATTTATTACTTGAATTTCCCAGTACATTCAAGTTATCTCAGCATACATCTTCGTGATGATTATGACTTCTTATATATTGCAACACCAAAGTGTTATAACCGGGTAAGATTTACTGCATTATGACCTATTTGTAGCTGTCTTGAGAAAACCCCTAGCACGCCAAACAAGTAATCCGATAAAGACGTAAGCGATCCGGTAATGGCTGAATCAGTGTACCATGAAATTCGCGATGTAAACAAATAATATATGTCGCACATTAAACACCGCTGACATGTTTCAATAGGAAAATCATTTATCTTTTGGGGCTGAATGGTTGAATTGCTAACTGCATGATGTATACGTTGAAATGCGACTCGGAGTATTTAGCTATCCATTATACACCAATCGACTGTAAGTCAGCTCATTGAAATAAAAAGGTCAAAGTCAAATATTTGTTTGATATAAAATACTTTTAATGACCATTCTGTACCGATTGTTATATTATTAAATACGATAAACGGTAAAACTCACAGAAAACATTATGCAATTTAAACAAAATTAATCGCAAGTGCGACGTCATTTCGAATGAGTTGTCTCATTATGAGGCTTGCCGAATTAGCACCAAAAGTCTCAGAAAACGCCACATATATTAAACTGTTATATAATATTCATGTAAATAATTATATTCTTAATTCAAATCATTTGGATTCCTCACATTTATTTTTTACCTGAAGATATATTTCTCGACATTGACTTGTTAATGAAAACCCTGACATACGTGTGTATGTGCATCGTATGTATCTGTTGCATTTTAGCCCACAGGTAAATCTATTAATTAATTATGAACAGAATGCATTGCAACCTGTTTTCAAATATATTTCAAAATGTATGTTTTGTCTTATTTCAATTTAATTTCCCGGTATAAAATTATATTCTGATCAATGTTGTTGTAAATCCTATATATATACATACTACATAATTAATACTTTATAATATCGTTACTAGTTTAAAGCAAAATACAATACAAAAATGTAAACTAAACACTTACTGCTTAGGTCCGAACGACATTTTTTTGCTGGATAAAGTTGTTCTCTTAAACGCACACCTTAATATCAGCTGACGCAAATGAGAGTTTATCTTTACATTACGTGCACTGAACCGTTAAAAGATCGGTGTAATGTCGCAAACCTACGGTAGCATACAATATACATTCACTCCTCTAGTTTTAAATTGCACTCCTATTTTTTCTATCTCGGAAAGGAAGGGTGCATTAAACAAAAGAGAAGATAATTTTAGCTATCTCGAGGGAACGACTTAGCTCACTCGTTCCAACGCGTTAGTCAGCCAATCAAATTGTTTGTTATATAAATTTAACTTTTACGCATGATCATCATGCACCCCTCATTTTATTAACTGCACCTCTCTTTTTTCATTGCACTCCTCTTTTATTTAGTTTTGCACTACTCTTTTTTTCTATCTCGTTCTCTCGAATAAGTAAGTCGTTCCCACGACATAGCTAACTCGTTCCCTCGAGTTAGTAAGTCGTTCCCTCGAGTAAGTATGTCGTGGGAACAAGATAGAAAAAAGGAGTACAATTAAAATGAATCTCCTCTTTTGTTATATGCACCCCTTCTTTATTTACTTCACCGCTCTTTTTTCATTGCACCCCTCTTTTATTTAGTTTTGCACCCCTCTTTTTTTCTATCTCGTTCCCTCGACTTAGTAAGCCATCGGCCAGATTAGCCTTGGTAGTAAGGCATGCTGGTATAGCCAGGCTTTGAACCTTCCAGAGAGGTTGCTGTAGTCTATCTTCTTCAGTCCCTCATCCACCTGGGTTTCACGCTTTCTGATATTGTCACTGTCCTGTATGCTTGCGTCAAACCATTTGACAAGGCATTTAATCGGGCTCTCAATTATTGATGGTATCTTTTCGTTCTGTACTTGGAGGGTGAATCTATCTGTCGGTGTGCCCTTCTTGATGATAAGAGATCTGGATTTTTCT
Source organism: Dreissena rostriformis (assembly GCA_007657795.1). Taxonomy (NCBI): domain Eukaryota; kingdom Metazoa; phylum Mollusca; class Bivalvia; order Myida; family Dreissenidae; genus Dreissena; species Dreissena rostriformis. The sequence continues at coordinate 4,058 of VMBQ01001404.1, read as the reverse complement.
GCTTTGAATTTCATCCTGGCCCATGAAGCGACGTCTGTCAGGGTGGTCAACATCCGTCTCGCCTGTACATGGGTAGAAGTGGTGAGAGTGAGGTCATCCATGAAGCCTCAACTGGATGGCTGGTAGATCCCTGATTCCGTATTTGGTCCGCGTGTCTCTCTGAGGGCTGCATTGATCAGCAGATTCATTCCCACGATGAAGATTACCACAGAGACTGTGAATCCGGTGACAATTCCTTTCTCCAACTTCTGCCAGTCCGTCAGCATGTCACCAACGGAGAAACGGAGTTTGATACCATCCACGTAGCTCGTGATGATTTTCTGGGTACTAGCTGGAACATGGTAGTGTTGGAGAGCTGTGTAAATCAACTGGTGAGGGATGGAACAATATGCATTGGCGAGGTCGAGCCAGACGACTGTTCGGTCCTTCTTACTTGCCTTTGCCTCTCGTATCAGTTGGCTGATAGCACTTGAGCGCTACAAACAGCCTGAGAAACTGGGAACGCCTCCCTTCTGAACAGAGGTGTTGATGTACTTGTTGGCTGTGAGGTAGGTTGTAAGTCTTCTGGCGAGGATAGCAAAGAAAGTCTTTACCTCTAGCGCCTACTTCTATGTGGAACAACCAAGTATGCCAGCCTCTTTGCTTGCAAGCTTCCAGCAGCTCTGTGTACTTTGTCCTTTTCCATCGTATGCCTTCACGCATTTGGGTTCCCAATGTACGGTTAACTCGATCACGATGAGTCGTTTTCCGCCTTTGACCACAGAACCATGTCGGGCCTGAGGTGTGTCTGTACGATGCTTGGGAAGACCAGCTTCTTGTCAAGTTCAACTCTCATGCTCCGTCCGGTTAGGCCGCTTAGGATTGAGGTTTTCTGTGTCAGCTGTCTCTGTGCAGTTTCACCCGGCTTCACGAAGTTGATTATCTAATGCCGCGGGGTACTTCTGCGTTCCTTTTTCCTTTCTTGTTCAAGCCAGTCAGCCACCTCTCTGAGGACGTTGTCGTGACGCCATCTGTATCGTCCATGTGACAGAGCTGTGGGACAGCAAGACAGAACATGTTCTAGAGTGCCGGGACGATCACAAAGTTTGCACTGGTGCAGGTTACAATGCCTGCTTCTCGAATCTGCTCATCAGGGGAGTCTCTTAGGATGAGTACCAGTCTCGTCTTAGCTGTCTTGAATTCCACCACCAGAACGGACAGTGGAAGTTGAAGCTTGTTGCTCTTTCCATACAGTCCGACGCTGGAGAAACTGTGGTGGAGGGGGTATTTCTAGCCACTTCCTTTGGTGTCGGCTGGTGGTCCTCTCTTTTTATAAATCTAGTAAAATTTTGTTTTCAACTGGACTGTTAACAAAACTATCTGTTACTTTATAAATGAACATAAAATGCATTAAAAATGTGGCAAAAATAATTAAAGTTTGTGCAGAAACAATAAATAAAATCTGAACAAGTCCTGTGAAAATTCTGATTTATTAACATTTCAATTCAGGGTTGTAGGTCACTTTAGGTGTATTGCCAAAATAAAATGACTGGTTACAGGCAATATTTTTTGACACAACAATTGATAAATCTTGTGGTGTTTGTTTATCAAATGGAATTGTTTTAATTAAAGGATGATTTATTGTTACAATTAACCATTATACTTTTTGTATCACATGTGTTGCAAACCATGTAGACAATAAAAGTCCATGTAATTGGTACGCCCAGTATAACTACAATGTGATGGATGTATCAACCCTCAAATCACACAACAGGATTCATCAGGAAGTAAAGTAAGACAATCTAAAATGTATCTTAAAATGCATTATAATTAATGCAACATACTGAATGTGCACTTTTCAAGCATGACATGGGAACGTTTTCATTAAAATATACTAATTTGAATGATTCAGTTTTAAATCAACTCGAAGTATGGTCCCCAAGTTTGGTTTGTTGATATACACTTTTCTAAACATTTCCATCAATATATTGCAAAATTGTAAAAAAAAAATGAGCAAAATGAATCCTAGATATCAAACAAAGCAAATTAACTTTTTTTCAAAATGTGTTAAAATGCAAACATTCAAATAATGAGGCTTAACTAGCTGTGCTGTTTTTAAATATATAATTTTACTTGATGCGTTCTATAACTTACAAAACTTCAGCATGTTTTGTAAAATACCGGTATGTATTCTACTTTCAAGACCCATTATTTACCTTTTTTTTAACTAACATGATATATAAAAAAACAGTTGGGATTTAAAATGTTAAAGACAAATCATCTGAGAGAGCATTATTAGATTATTTAAAATATGCAGAAAATCCAAACATCTGTTTTTAATTGGAACTACCAATCAAAAACCATCTTGAAAGACATATTTCTACAAGATATTGGTCATGCCATCTTCAAATGCGAATGACGTTCAGTCTACAAATGGAATTGTCTAGACCTTTGCCGTATGGGGTGCCGAGAGACGATGTTTTCTATCGTGCTAGGAAGCATGCCTTCGACCAGTGGCAACACCTCCGTCTGACCCGGTGACAACAGTGCAGTCTGGCCCTGGGACAGACAGTCGTAACCGTTCTTGATCGACAACACCCGAATATCACTATTGTTTCGTGCTATGGCGATCCGCTTGTAGTTCGTGTTAAAAGCGATAAACTGCAGGCTCACAGATTCCGTGGAGAAATTGGGCACCTTTATGACCTCTATCAAATTGGCTTCCTGGTCTATTATATGAATGTTGTTGAGGTCTTCGTCTAGGATCATGATGTTGCCTGCCTGATCCAACGTGATGTCCAGTGGATTAAGCAGCGGCCATGTTGGACTGCCACGGTACTCCCCCACTGGAGTCCCGTCGTCTTTGTAAATCGCCACCGTTTGAAGTCTCCAGTCAAGTACAACAAGGTTATGGTGCCAGAGCTCAAGGGACATAGGCTGTTGGAAGTGCACATGTTTCGGCGTGCTCGTTAGAGTCTTGAACAGTTTTCCCTTAAAATTGAAGAGCTCCACTCTCGGAATACCATGTTCCCCTGCCTGTCCTCCAACCAATGTTTGCTCGAATGGCCCACGGCTAACACAAGAGTATGAAGACGATGATATATATTTACGTACCACACCAGATTTGCCTTTTCTGGTTGATGAAAATTATATTCAGAGCGTTGATATGAAGGCAGGTATCCAAGTACCTGCTTTCTCCTGCACACCACTCCAAGAAAGCCACATCGGAAATTTGATGTCCAGTGAGAAACACCTCCGAGACCAGTTTTCCATTTGGTTTGAAAAACTTCACTTCAATATTAGCACAGTCAGCAAAACAAATCCAATCTCAGTTCCACAGCAATGATGTTGGCATTGGTGGCTTGCGGTCATTCTGCCTTCGAACAGGAAAAGAATGCCATATTTCTAGAGTGTTACTAGGTTGAATAGCAGGTCCTGAATGTTCGATGTCGTAATAACCTGGTATTTCGGGCTGTCTCATTTGCAATGCTTCTTCAGGACCCTGTAGACCAATGGCCTGTCAGTATGGGGGCGGATCGTCCCCAGCTATTGGTACTGCAGCTGATTAAGGCGATGCCTCTGACATAGCACACGCATCTGCTATCTGGGAAGTACCCTCAGCAAAACCTTCTTCGGAATCAAACACAGATTCCACATCAAATTCAGTGGATGCATAACTTTCTTCATACCCAGTTGAGCTATGATAATCAGAATATTCACTCAAATCAAAATTTTCGTCATATTGGATATTGATTTGATTTCTCGAGGTCCCTGCAATATTTCCGACTGCCTGTTCTGTTGGGCTTAACATTCCGGCTGTCTCATAAACTGACAGCGAAGTGGTACTTATGTTCAAATTATGTACAGTCCCACATACACTTGCATTTAGAGAAAGTTCCGGCACTCTGATTTGACCAAATATTTTATCTCGAGTATCAAGTTCTGGGCCGGTATTCATAAAGCACCTAAGGGAAAAAAATAACCTAAGGCTGTCTTTTTGCCTAAAATTTGAGGAAATGCCTTAAGTCATATTCATAAACTTCCTCACCTTAGAAATACGCCTTAGGTTCACCGTTTTT
>VMBQ01001403.1:168900-189459 GCA_007657795.1 Dreissena rostriformis | reverse complement strand
TTTTATTCGGCTGCCTATGTACAACTAAATTGGCCTTTAACTTAACAGTATAATTGCAATATTGGCAGGCACCTGCAGTGTTAGGTAAAATGATATAGCAATATATTCTCAGGCATTCTGTAATGTGTTAACTATGAGAATAATATGAACATTTAAATAAAATAAAATAATGCACATGACATTAGCGTGAAGAATGTGTGCTGTCATAACTACATGGTAAATAATGGGAAACAAAACTTTCCTTTGTGTAAGAGTCAATATCAATCTCGTGCTGACATTCTTCTCCCTCAATATTTGTTCCGTCCTCATATATAGTGTACATATCAATGAAATAATGTGGCAATACATAGTAAATTCAGCTAAAAGTAAAGTACTCATCTAGATGAAATTATTCCCCTGTTCGAAAAATGAAAACACTGCCATCTTTACTTAATGGACATCAAACTATTTCTTAAACTCTCCTGATATATCATTTACACTGCCATCTTTACTTAATGGACATCAAACTAGTTCCTAAACTCTCCTGATGTATCGTTTACGTTTATTAAATGTAAATTGTAACTTGATTTAGTGCGATCTAGACTAGAGTTCGATAAGTTCAATTGTTATCTCGAGAAGGAAGTGTGTAAACCCAGCTGGTGAATCAAAAAGATTGTATTGTACTTTTGTCAGTGAGCAAGCAAGGGGAATTTAGGGATATTTCGAGATTAGTTTTTCTTACGTCATGTATTGTGGCTTAAAACGTTTGTCTCGTTTGCGATCTGCTGTCTACTGTTGTAACGCACACACGTATGCTGTACTTTATTAAATAACATCGTTACATGTTATTTCAGACCAAATGTAATAGAGTGAGTAAAACAAAAATTAGAAACTTAAGTGCTTAACATATTCGCCTTAAGCGACTTAACACAATTGCGTCTACTTCTTATGGCAATAAGAAGAACAAAAACAAAAGTCGGGTCAACTATTAATTAACAAAATGCACTATGCATGTTTTGCTGTTTTTGTAAATGCTAAATTATCTCTCTGTAATTGTATTAAAACATGCGGAATTCTGAACGTCGTTTTCTAACTATAAACACAATAATTTTACTTTTATTCGCAATAAACAGCATGAATGATGCTAATATGTTTCTTTTCAAGAACAACTTATTAAGACCTATGTAAATTGGAGTAAACCCGTACTCAATCTACGTGTATACGTCTGTTTGTGTTACAATGTGTCATATAATAACTTCTGTTATAATGCCTTATGCTTAAAATGATAGTATTCGAGTCCGCATATAATAATTTGACTTAGTTATCCATAAAAAAATATTTACCGGGATGTACTTTCATTGAGTTTTCATGACAAACCAGAGTACAACTGAACGCATAATAATACTTATATTAATAATAATAATAATAATAATAATAATAATAATAATAATAATAATATATAACTCTTTCTGCAGCCGAACTACCACCCCGGTTCCCATCCGCTGTCTCAACGGACGGATTGTTTCCCCGCTTTATGGCTCTCAACACTGCGAGTGCAATGTGGGATTCATGGGTTACGCGTGTGACCAGCGTTAGTATTAACAAATCATAGAATATATAGTATGCGGTGATTATTTGACTGTTGCATTAAGAAATGAAAATGAAATGATTGAGAAATGTTGCTTAAGTAAAGTATTTTTCCTGTTGGAAAAGCATGTGGTTCACATGTATTTTTCAATAGTACTTGAGAAATGCGCTGTTGGAAATACATGTTTTTTCCACGTTGGTTTCGTTGATGATGGGTAAATGTCCTATTAGAAAGTCATGTTTTCCCCAAGATTGTGTGTCAGTATATGTACTTAGGAATACTATTTTGGTATATTCCTTCTCAACGTTAGATGAAAAGACCATAATCGTATGTGGTAAAGTGCTCGTTCTGTTATTTCTGTTGTTTTAGCTATACGATCCACCCCAGCTCCGATCCATTGCGTGAGAGGAGTGATTAACTTTCCTGGGACCGCCTTTCAATACTGCTACTGTAACCCTGGGTTTAAAGGGACAGCATGTGATCGGCGTACGTACCTCAGGCATTATTAGAAAGACATGTGTTTCCATTGAATGCTTGATTTAAATGGTAATTTTTCTGTTTGAAAAGCATGTGTTTCACATGTATGTTTCGATAGTAATTAAGAAATGCGCTGTTGGAAAAACATATTATTTCCACGTAGGTTTCGTTGATGATGGGTAAATTTCCTGTTAGAAATACACGTTTTCACCAAGATTGTGTGTCAGTATATGTACTTAGGAATTCTATTTTGGTATATTCCTTCTAAACGGTAGTTGAAGAGACCACAATAGTATGTGCTTGAAGTGCTCGTGCTGTTATTTCTGTTGTTTTAGCTATACGAACCACCACAGCTCCGATCCATTGCGTGAATGGAGTGATTGTCTGGCAACGCTGCGTGTGTAACCCTGGGTTTATAGGGACAGCGTGTGATGTGGGTAAGTACCTTAGACCGTATTAAATATATTGTTATAAAGACGTGTGTTTTCCATGTTTACTTATTGGAAATTGAAAAATGTCCCGGTAGAACGACATTTGGTGCCTATGTTTGTTTGTTGGTCATTTAGAAATGTCTAGTTCGAAAGACATGTGTTCCCCAACTTATTGTTGTCGAAAATAAATCAATTCTTAGGAAGAAGTGTCACGTTTTGTTTCATAACGGGGACCTTTTCTATTCGAATGACATGTGTTTTCCATATATGTTTGTTGGCTATTGTGTAATGTACAATAATGTTTTGTTTTCAAAGATATGTGGTTTCTATGTAAGTGTGTTCGTAATTGAGAAATGTCCTGTTCGAAAGACATGTCCTTTCTTCGTATGTTTGTTGGATATTGAGACATGTCCTGCTCGAAAGATATTTATCGCTCGTGTATGTTTTGTCAATAATTAAAAACTCTGTTGTTCGGAAGACAACTATTTTCCATGTATGTTTTGTTGATAATGGGGAACTACTTATTAGAAGTACATGTGTTACCAAGAATGTACCAGGAATGTATCTTAGTACATGTAATTGGCATTACCAGTTTGGTATGTCGTTAGATTCAAGCGAACAAACTGTATGTAAGATGTTTAAGTACTCTATTTGCAATTTTTCTTGTCTTATTTCCGCTTTACCCTAAACCCGTCTCCGATCCGCTGCTTGTATATTTTCCGTACGTTGTTGGATATTTAAGAGTATACGGGGTACTTTTAAGTAGTACCTGAGCCGACGATAACCAATCGAGCATTAGTACATGCAATTGGGAATACCGTTTTGGTATGTACCTTCTCATTCATCGTTAGATGAAAATGAACACACTCTTATATGCTTAAAATGCTCGTTGTTATTTCTGTTGTTTTAGCCACCCCAGCTCCGATCCTCTGCGTGAACGGCGTGATTCAATTTCGCGGGACGGTCTATCAATACTGCTCGTGTAATCCTGGGTTCATAGGATCAGCATGTGAGTTATGTAAGTACCTTAGACGACATTAACTTGTTTGTTAGAAAGACATGTGTTTCCCTTCTATGTTTGTTCGTAATTTAGAAATGTGTTGATAGCACGACATGTGTTTCCCATGCGTTTGTGATTCAGAAATGTTTCTTTGGTAAATTATGTCTTTCCGATTTATGTTTTGTTGGTCAATTTGTTTCATTGTCCTGTTTGCAAGGAGTGTGTTTCACATGTATGTTACGATAGTGCTCGAGAAATGTGCTGTTTAAAAGACATGTTTTTCATGTTTGTTGGTTATTGTGAATTCTCCTGAAATGCATGTGGTTCCCTCGAATATTTTTACGATAACTGAGAAATATTGTTTAGAAAGACATGTTATTTCTTCGTATTTTTCGTTGAATATTGGTAAATTTCCACTAGAACGATACGTATTTCCCAAGATTGTGTGTCTGTACATGTAATTGGGAATACCATTTTGTATGTCCCTTCTTATTCAACGTTAGTTGAAACATAACACACTCTTATATGCTTGAAATACTCGTTCTGTTATTTTTTGTTTTTTTAGATATGCGAACCACAAAACCTCCGATCCGCTGCGTAAATGGAGTGATTGATTTTCTTTTGTATTTTGGGCGAAGCTGCGTGTGTAACTCTGGATTCACAGGAGCAGAATGCGATCAGGGTAAGTACCTTAGACCGTATCAACTATCCTGTTAGAAAGATATATATTTTCTCTGCATGTTTGTTTGTAGTTGTGAATTGATTTGTTAGAAATACATTTATATGTTACCCGTGTATAATTGTTGGTACGTGTAATTGAGAAATTAACTGTTAGAAAGACACTTGTTTCCATGCAGGATTGTTGATAAGTGAGAAATATGCTTTAACTAAGACACGTGATTACCGCCTATGTTTGTTTGTACATTTAATTGCGATTTTTGCTGCTAGAAAGGTATATGGTTCCAGCGGATGCATGTTGGTACATTCGAGAAATTGAGAAATGTTAGAAAGACACTTGTTTCGGTGTTGGTTTGTTGGTACATGAAATTGAGAAATGTACTGTTTAAAAGACCCGTGTTGCAGTGTATGAGTATTGATAATTGGTTAATATGCTGTTAGACAGGCATGTGTTTCCACTATGAATTTCTTCAGAACTCTCTGTTTGAAAATATCCCGTGAGCTCTTACAGGCAAATCCGTGTGATCTCTGACGACCAAAGCTCCTTAATTTGATACCATATCATAATAGAAACCAATCGATGCACCCGTTACATGTACGACTTATTCCATTCCTCCATAAATTCACATGTATGATTTAGTCAATAGACCAATCGATGCACATGTACGGTTTATTCCATATGCATCCGGTACATGTACGAAGTGATCCATTTCAGAAATGCCTCTGGAGCAGCTTCCACAGAGACAGTGGGAAACGCCGTCCGGCTCCATGAGGAACTATGTGTTCCTATTTGGTGAGTTCGTTCCGTAGATTCTTCGTAAATTTGTTGTCTCATTAAGACAACCATCTGTTTATATCTTGCTCTGATCTGTTTTTGGTTTAATTTGAGAAAACCCTTTTAATTCACCCCTTCCCCTATTCAACGTTGGATGACAGAGAACAAACTCTGAGTGATTTAAGTGTTCTTGCTGTTATTACTGCTGTTATTTTTCAGCTATACCCACCATCCGCTGCGTGAACGGAGTAATTGCCAGTGCTGGGACTGTCTGGCAACACTGCGAGTGTAGCCCTGGGTTCAAAGGAGCAGAATGCGATCAGGGTACGAACCTGTGACCATATTAACTATCCTGTTAGAAAGATAAATATTTTCTCTGTATGTTTGTTGGAAATTGTGAATTGATCTGTTAGAAATACATATATACTAGTATGTTATCCGTGTATGTTTGTTGGTACGTGGAATTGAGAAATTAACTGTTAGAAAGACATGTGTTTCCATGCAGAATTGTTGATAAGTGAGAAATATGCTTACACTAAGACACTGTTTACCGCCTATGTTTGTATGTGCATTTAATTGAGATAGTTGCTGCTATAATGGTACATGGTTCCAGCGGATGCCTGTTGGTACATTCGAGAAATCGAGAAATGTTAGAGCGACACTTGTTTCTTCGGAACTATCTGTTTGAAAATATTCATTTGCTCTTACAAACAAATCCGTATGATCTCTGACGACCAAAGCTCCTTAATGTGATACCATATCATAATATAGACCAATCTATGCTACCGTTACATGTACGATTTATTCCATTCCTCCATAAATTCACATGTATGATTTAGTCAATAGACCAATCGATGCACATGTACGGTTTATTCCATATGCATCCGGTACATGTACGAAGTGATCCATTTCAGAAATGCCTCTGGAGCAGCTTCCACAGGGACAGTGGGAAACGCCGTCCGGCTCCATGAGGAACTATGTGTTCCTATTTGGTGAGTTCGTTCCGTAGATTCTTCGTAAATTTGTTGTCGCATTAAGACAACCATCTGTTTATATCTTGCTCTGATCTGTTTTTGGTTTAACATGATCGTCACAGTATTTCAGGTCGAATTTTAAAAGCCTTTGAAAGAAAACCAAACATCAAAGTTGTTGAAAAAAAAATCCAACCTACGTTTTTTCCCGATACTTTGTAGTTGATTGAAACCCATATCAGCGCAAATTTCTCGCGCTGTATTATCCCATTTTAAAACATGTGCCTTATTGGTGAACATCAATGCTTCCCCTGCACACCGGGCGAGAAAAGGATAACACAACGAGTGTCATTAACTGAAAACATGTCTTCCAGTAAATCAAGATGATTTTTTAGAGAGTATAGCATTGCGCATATAATAATTGAGTTTATTGTTACCTTAATACAATTAATCATGCGCAAAGATGGATGTCAGGTTTATATTGGCGAACTGTTAGAGATGTCGAATCATTAATAATAACAACTGACGCTTACAATTCTTTGTTTTCAGCTGGAGTTTCGGTTGGTGCCCTGATGCTGGTTGCAGTCATTATGGCCGTCGTGATCGTCTGCAAACGACGACAGCGATTGAACAATCAACAGACCGCTGCGCATGCGCAACGCCTACCACGTGACCTAAGAGCCGGTGTCAGTCACGGTAGTTATGCGAAATCCTGCGATCATGACGTTATGCTGCCCCCGTACACTCCGCCGAAATTTCCGCCGCCATATGACTACCTGGACTACAATAGGACAGGCCTCGTGGAGCCGCCCCGTCGTATCACACTTATGCGGGCTACGAAACAATGTCTTCTGTTAATATATAAGCTTCCATATTTCGCTTTCTGCTTCTAGTACCTTGATTTTATTTGTTTCTTTAAATTGATAAAAAGACGCTTGGCTGTTTAGTTGATTAAATAAATATGTGTCATTTGGTTGTTTAAATTAATAGCTTTCACTCGATGTTAAGTATTTTGATAGTGTTTTTTTTGTTTTCAATATTGCCTTTCTGCTAGTTTTTGTAATAGACATCTTCATTTGTATTCATGCGCACATATATTTACCAGATACTCTTGTTTTGTTTTGTTTGGGAACTGTTGATTTTAAAAATACAATATTTTATTCAAGAAATCGAGTGTTGATCTTTTATCAGAAATGTATAACTACTGTTATTTCATGGTTAAGTGTTTTATTGAAATACTGTTGTTTACGTGTGTGCTTGCGTCTGTGTGTAGTTGCGTATGTTAAAAAGTGCGTATTTGTTTAAACAAACATTGCAAATAAATGAGAGTGCATATCGTTACTATACATAGTGACAAATTGACGACGAGGCTTCAACTGACCAAATGGGCGCCAAAATTCAGTTTTAGCCGACTGTTATAAATAAAAATTAAGTCACACATCAACGACAGAAAGGAGCATAAGTATCATAAAACGTACCACACAATGGCGATACTTAAATACCGATTACAACTGTAATTGTACTGTACGTTAGATTGATGACACTTTTTGAGTTTTAACAGGAGTCATCAATGAACACTATTTTGTAAACGACACGCTTACCGCAATGACAACTTTAATCCAATGCTTATAAAAATTACTGTAAATCGCCTTACACTTCCATTTGCTGTTCGCACATCCCTTCATTTTAAACCACACTATTTTTTTGAAACGTTTGTATCGAATGCTAACTATTATGACCAAAACACGATTTACGAAATCGAATGACTGGGCGGAGAGATTTATGTTGTTCATATGTTTCCAATAATGCATGACAAACACACGATCCGAAATATGTTTTGGTTATTTGTTTTATTCTTTCTAAAAACAAATATTACTGTTAAATAAACCACCATGCCCAAATTGTTGTCCCAAAAATCCAGAGGGTCTATCTTAAACGTGTGTGTTTCGTCAATGAAATTACATCATATGAGATACTTCATAGATTGAGTAATCACTGGAATGAAAATAAAAGTACAAACAGATTGTAAGGTAATACATTTTTACGAAGGAACAAAAAATGATGATATGTAAAATAAACGTTAACACTTGCATACCTTGAGTGAAAACAGTGATCACTTTGGGAAAATCATACTATAGCCTCATTTTTAGTTGTTCGCTTGCGAACGACTAAGGTTACTAGACCACGAATTCCGATTCGAAGTGTCTTAGCTACCCTTAACCAACGAACCTGTAAGCATACGCGCAAAAAGGAGTTTGCGGCGCGGTTTCAGTTCTTGAACTATATTCATTTACAAATTGACACATAATATGAATATCGTGTTAAATGGAATAGTTTTGAACGGATCGTATATAGTAAAAGTAAAAAAACACACTACATTTGTTCACTATACATGTCGCAGAGCGCAGAGTATGTTTATATTATGAATGGTAAAATAGTCCACTATGTGCTACGTAGTATATTCTTACGCACAGGTCATTCATAATCTAAGGCTATTAATAGATCAGAGAACATGAAATTCACCAATGGGATGTCGAGATTGCAATACACTATCATGCGATAGTGCTTACAAGGAACTTCATCAATGGGATGTCGAGATTGCAATACACTATCATGCGATAGTGCTAATTATTATTCGTCAAATATTTATTTTCGTTCCCAACTAATAATAATGTCCAATGTTTAAACAAAATTAAGTTTGAATTACCGAATGCATGAAAAACATTAATATCCAACGCAATCCACGCATACATATTTCGGCTGTTTCGAAATCAAGATAAATATGTTGTTATGACACAAAGGGGAGTTTTATAGTACCGTGTACTTAACTGACACGTGAAATTTACACTATCATGCGATAGTGCTAATTATTATTCGTCAAATATTAATTTTCGTTCCTTACTTATAATAATGTCCAATGTTTAAACAAAATTAAGGTTGAATTACCGTATGCATGAAATACATTAATATCCAACGCAATCCACGCATACATATATCGGCTGTTTCGAAATCAAGATAAATATGTTGTTATGACACAAAGGGGAGTTTTATAGTACCGTGTACTTAACTGACACGTGACATTTCCTGTAAAACGCTAATGCATAAAGCTGTATCGAAAACTTCTGACTTCGTTTCGGTAGAATAGTAAGGATTAGCGATTTACATACTTACATAGTACAAAATATTGGGGGGGGGGGGATGAGGAGTTACACGTTAATGTCAATACATGAAAATGAATGAAGATGAAATGTAAAGAAATTAAACGAAGCATAAAATTTCTGGGGAAAAATTCGATAGTGCTAATACATGGAACATCACCAATGGGATGTCGAGATTGCAATACACTTTCACGCGATAGTGCTAATTATTATTCGTCAAATATTAATTTTTGTTCCTAACTAATAATAATGTCCAATGTTTAAACAAAATTAAGATTGAATTACCGTATGCATGAAATACATTAATATCCAACGTAATCCACGCATACATATTTCGTTTGTTTCGAAATCAAGATAAATGTTGTTATGACACAAAGGGGAGTATGATAGTATAACTGACACGTGACATGTCCTGTAAAACGCTAATGAAGTAAAGTTAAATCGACTGGCAATTGGCTTCAAACATTTGCTTACATGGTACGTTCGTAAAACAATATTGGTGACGGGGGGGTGGAGGGGGTGAGAAGTTACACATTTACATGAAAATGAATGAAGATGAAATGGAAAGAAATGAAATAAAAATAAAATTTCTGTCGAAAAATAATTAACAAACAATTAATGTGGTTTGCTTGAGAATTTTATTCAATGCTCGTTGATACCAATACAGTTATTATTATAATTATGTTGTGATTCATTCTTTGTTAGACTCAAACACATCGACGGATACACTCACGCTAACCACCTGTGAATCAAAATGCAATGTTTGCGTCATGAAAATAGTCCACTGCGTGTTACGTTAAAATCGCATAACACAGCTCTCCTTAAAGGTCACAGGTGCAGGTCAGCCAATAGATGCATTCGCGAAGACGCAGAGTAAATGAAATACACACATGCGCGCGCAGCACAGCAGCTGATGCGGTGAATATGCGACTCGTGACGATTTCTCCTGTCTTCTAAATTGCACGGGTGATAACAATATTCGGCGTAAATGCTAACTTTGAAATAAAGTTAGAAAATTTACGTTTCTGAATAATTAAATTGAAAATTATTGTGTATTTTCCCACTTGTTAGTCACATATCCACCGCATGAACTATGTGTTATTATAGTCAAACCACACAATAGTGTTCGTAAAAAAAAAATACTACGGTAGATTATGTGTGTCTTCACACGGCTTTTTATGAGTTTATTTCTTCTCCATCGAAATATATAGTATGTCTTTATTTGATTAACATGCAGTTTTCTTTCGACACATTCAAATCAAACTTTCATAGTCTCGTCATGCGAAAATAGGTCTTATGGCGTTTCGGCCAGCGTAGCTTAAGACCAGCTTGCGCAATTGGGAAATCTGGTCAGAGGCGACGCTGTCCGCTATAAAATCACGCAAGGAGTAATGGTCTCATTATGCATCTCCGGACCAGACTGCGAGATGCGCATGCTGGGCTATAGCTATGAGGGCCGCATATGGCATAAAACCCATTTTCGCATGACGCGGGTCTTTAAAAATATCATTGCGTATTGTAAATGACACATTTAAGAACAATGCTTTTCAATATAAAATTGAATTTAAACTGTGTTATTAATAGCAATCTGACAAATTAGGGTAGCCTATTCGGGCGTTCAGGAACAATTTCCAGACGGGCTGACCGAGTACGGCAAACATGTGTGGTTAGATAATTAAACGATTTCCCCCTTATCGTGGCACTATACTATTTGTTTGTGTTCTCATCTTGAAAGCAAAACTGTGTTTATCGATAGTTAATTATATATTCCCCGGACGATTAAGTGAACGAGTACTGACCCTGAAATTCTGCGAGATGGATTGTAACGCGTAATTGTAACTGGGTCACAAAATGTGTCGTTTGAACATACAGAGATTAGTCCGGAATTCCTTACACTGAATAGTGATACATCCTTTGCGCTGAGCACAGACACAGTGCTGTAGCCAAAGTTCAGAGGTTTTATCTCGAATCAGCCTATGAAATATTCGAATATATTCATGCGTGTCTGCTTGCGTAATATAAAAGTCATTTAAGGTGAAAAGGTGGGTAAAACAGCTACGCCGAAAAGCGCATTAGTGCTCTATACCCATGTTTAGGTCAGAGTTGTTGACACCGTGTGAACTACAAGGGTAACAAGTAATGCATAAACAACAAAGTACGGGTCAACAGGGCTGTCTTTATGACTACCTAATTCGTGAGTAAAAAGTATTGCTCGCAGATTTATTTTCAGCAATTATGTTATTGTATATTTAGAATTTGTATATGGTGTCAAAAATTAAAAGTTTTGTACAGGGAATTTTCATAATGAAATTACATTCTTAGTAAGATAGGTATTCGATATTCCAACAATATTCATTTAATATGATGGCGATTGCAAATTGTCTTAATATTCAGTTCTCATTACCATTTTCATCATACTTTCTATGCTTTCTGAACGTCAAAATGTTGTTGTTATTTTGTCTAAGTTATCTCTATAAAATAAACAGGATGATACAAAGTGCACACACATCTCGACCCGTGCGTTAAGACACACTCTTTATAAATTTGAATGGCTTGTTTTAGTGCGGACGAATACTTGCCTACGTAACGATATGTAGATCTAATTACATCGCCGCAAATGCAGTTACAATGGCTTGCACGGCACATACAATTTTGAGAAAAGTATTTATAGCGATGAGTAAGCAAAATTCCTTTGTTATTTAAAGCCGGGTTTCGTAGAACAAAAACGAGGAGAGTGGCCTATACCAGTTTTGAAAAAATATGTATAACGATGAGAAAGCAAAATTGCTTTGTTATTTAAGTCGGTTTTCGTAGAACGAAACATGATGAGCGTCACGTTAACCTATTTAAAACCAGAGACGAAGATTCTGTTATCTACGTCTCTGTTTAAACGATACATTTGGAGCGAGCTGTACCTTAAAGAAATCGTATAAAATTACGTTATTTTCGGTTAAATTTAAGATTATGAAGTGCACACAGTAGTATGTTTTATTTTGCGACATAAATAAGTACCCGAAATTCTGCTCGTGGAGTGGAAATTGGAAGAGTAGTAAACTTGCACTGTCATCTGAAAGTTGAAAACACGTCTACAGTCATTGGATTGGTCATCAGCATGACAGTTGTTATTTTAAAATGTCATTAAGTGTTGATTGTCAAACAGAAAGGCAGACTAAAGTACTCAAACATATAATGAGAATATATATAACATGTATATAAGACAGCTTAACAAGGCCCTCAAAAAGACAGCTAAAACCCCCGCCACGATTCTTTTGACCTTCAAATGGTAAACTGGACCAGCGTAAATAAACTCTGACGTGCGCACCAGAATATCAGAGGCAAGCAAGCTTCAGGAGGATATTTCAAATGAGATATAAAGCGGACTTAAAGCTCAAACTGTAAACATTCAATTTTGACATTGACCTTGACCCGAATTCACTGATTCATGACTTTTGCACATCGTCTCATCGACCGTACCATATTATCATAGTTTCATGAAGTTATTCAAGGTATAGGAGATATGAAGTAGAAAAACATATAGAGGACCGAATATTTTACCTTCAAGTGAAAGTTTGATCTTCCGCCGGTGTGACTTCATCATGCGCGGTGCACATTGTCGCGATGACAATAACAGTTATACACATTTCATGAACATCCTTCAACGGGTATATGATATCTGAAGAGGACACGAAAATGGACTTTCAAACATTTAACCTTATGGTGTGAACCTTACCTTGAGGCGGCTTGCCATTTTATATATTTATGCACATCGTCTAAATTGCCTTTACATTAAGCAAATTTTAATGAAAATCTTTCAAATGTTCTAGGAGAAATTGCTTTGGCCAAAAAATAGAGGCTTAATCTTTAAACCTTAAATAAATCCATTGACCGTGAGCAAACCTTTCACACATCGTCTAAAGGACCTCAACACTTAAGGCAAGTTTAACGAAAATTTGTCACATGGGATACAAGATATGTACCACAAGAAAATGTTATGGACAGACTTACGATTTTACTAACTTACTGACCGACTAACGTACGGACGAAGGGCATTACAGCGGGGGATTTAAAAACAACATACATGTATATTATGGTAGAAAATAACATAAAATTAATATTCGCAATCAAAATAATCCTTCATTAGCTTCGAGCAAGTATATGTACCTGATGGGATATACAATGTTCGGAACTGTGTTCGCTTCTCCGGGTCACGTGCGATACCCTGGGGTGTAAGTGAATTTCGATTATGAAACCATCAACACATCTTTGTGTCTGGAACGAAGACCTGTTGATAACGTTTAGATCAGCAATCGAGTCACTTATCATTGTTCGAACATTTAGTTCAAATATTGGTACTTCTCCCCTCCGGTACAAATGTAATTTTAATGTGATTGTAAATATGTGTCTAAAAATATTGTGTTACGATGATCCAGTCTTTTCACCAGACAAAGAGCGATCCAGTTTCATTCCGAAAACAGTTACAATATACTAGTATTCATCCGACCCTTCTTAATTACAATTTCAAGCAGAGAACATTTAGTTTAAATAATGACACAGCAAAACTACATTGGGATTTCATGGACAGGAACATGTGACAGTTTCATTTAACTAGTTGGACGATCGAATGAAACTTCATCTAGTTGAACTGGTTGAAAATCATGTTACCATGCAGTGTAATTTTTGTTAGGCTGTTCATTCCGGTGGGGCAAGGGAGTAACGCAAAAATCGTTTTCTCGTAAAAAATAAAACTAGGTATGTCACATACACTCTTGTGTCAGCGACGCATGTTTAGGCTACGATTTATCCTCTAGTCAAAGTTAAGACTTTCCTCCAACCAAAACATCCTCGCTGTATATGCTCAATACTTAAAATTACAAAATGGGTCAGAATTTCACAAAAGTTGACCCAATTACAATTGTTTTCTTTAAAACACATACGCATGAAGGTAATTTAGCTGTCCAATGTTTACGCCACCCTGTTAAAAATGAGTTAATCACCAACAATTTCTGGTACTATGTGTTCTTTAGTGGGACACAGTCAAAAGGGAACAATTTTGGAATAAAAAAAGCACACACACAAAACACACTCACACAAGTGGTCGCAGCCAAAATTTTGTCTTTTCTACCTTTATACACATGCATTCATTATTAGTTGACTGAAAAATACGTTTAAAGGCACAACGTTGAAAGAAACTTTAAAATATAATCACACAATATATTTTTATAAACTTCTTTTTGCTTCGTTGCAATTTTCGGGTCTGTATGCTGAAAACCAAATAAACGTGTAGGTAAGGCCTAAGTTGGTAACAGGTTTTTTTCTGAAAATTGCACTGTCATTCGTCATACATGAAATACTATCACATGTTATTGCTGCTTTTTCCCCCTAAAATACGTGGAAGGATGTACAAAGTACAGTTTCAGTATGTAAATTGGTTTCGTGATTAACCGGTTACAGCCAACATTTCATTTCATGGAAAAAATGCAGAAAGTAAAACTTAGTAAAACGAAACGTAATTCAATTCCTAGAGAGCTTAGTAAAAAAATAATGTCATGGTTAAGCTGGTTATTAATAGACTATAGTAACCATTTACGGACACGTAATCATCAAAACAAAAATATCTAATTACGATAAGGTTGACAAGTTTGCAAACAATATAATGAAACATAGTTTTTGATTTTGATAAAATGCATACACTTGATAAAAGGAGCATGTTAGAATCATTATATATATATATATTATTCGTTGAAATTTAAAGAACTGCAGACAGTGAGTGTATGAAATCAATAGTGTTAAACAGCTTGTTCTACGACATTGGCCAGTCATTGAAATCTGTACATATTGGCTGCTTTCAGGGAAAACGGGGCTTAATGCATATCAAATAAGTGGTGCCCCAGATTAGCCTGTGCACACTGATTAGCCTGTGCAATGCGCACAAGCTAATCAAGGAAGACACTTTCTGATTTTATTGTGTTTTTCGTGTAAAGAGAGTCTCTGGTACTGGGATGACAATAAATGCATATGCTTTAAGCCCTGTTTTCCCAAAATGAAGCTTAAATTATCTTTTCTCTTAATGATTTGAAAAAAAAGGATAAAAGTGATAATTAATTCAAAGTTACATCGCTGACAATGCAAATACACAAAATCACTTTTAAATCAAATAACAACCAATGAGTTCTAAATTTTTACCTTGTGGCATTTTTAGTAAAAATCTAAAAAGGGACATTTTCACAGTTTGTCATTAAATGCTTAATATTGATAAATGTAACCATTGGATCTTAAAAGCTCCATTAAAAAAACAACACAAGAATACAATTAAAAAAAAAAAAAAAAGTTACCCTCAACTGGGCTCGAACCACTGACCCCTGGAATAAAACTCTATCGTTTAGACACTTCGGCCATCCGTGCTCATACAATGAGGGATGTATTTTATACTTAATATAAGCAATCCTCGTAGTATGAAAAAATATAACGACAACAACAGAACTCTTCAAATTATTAAATCGTTTAATTTTGTCAATTTACCAAAATGTGAAAAGGTCCCTTTAATGTCTTCAGACTTGCAAATTAAATGAGTTCAATACACTGTCAGATCTTACATCATGAATAACTTACAGTTTTAGTGGTTGCCTGTTAGCCTGGGGCCAGTAGATTTAAGCCCAGGAAACTCAATTTCAAAAGTTGGTTACATTTGGGCTAAAAAGCAGGGCAACTAGCTTTTTCAAAGCTTGAACAACTCAATCCAATTAAACATAGAATACAAATTGGCGACTGTGGATCAATTAGGCTTAGGAAATGATTCAATTCCGGCTCACAACAAGAAGTGATGCATTAAAAGTCTGTCATGTAGGCAAAATTGTTGCTCAATAATTCAAAGAAAATACATAAATTATTAGATACACATAACACAACATGTTCATGAGTCTAGGCTTGTTATTCTTTAGCAAGGCAACCGAAATTCTGAAGATGGTTGCCAGTGCAGCAACCAATTGCAAAAAAAAGAGACATATTGTTGTTATTTTGTCTAAGTTATCTCTATAACATAAATATGAGGATAAACAGTGCACACACATCTCGACCTGTGCTATAAGACTTACTCTTTATAAGTTTGATTGGGTTGTGTTCATTTCAAACTTGCGATATAAAAAGCTATAACATAATTATGAAAACTGAGTTGCGTCTAAGATAATGTAATAGCGAACAACTTCAGTGCCTTCAGCGCTTTGATTGTAAATGGTACGCATATACGATTTTGTCGTAGCAAAGATAAATGAAGAAGTATACTTTAACATGCAAAAGCATAATTTAACATGCATGGATCGACCTATATCAGATGGATCTAGCAATGTGTTTCTCTTATGGAATCGTTAGGGGTATTTCACATTGGCGAACCTTTTGAGGAGCTGTATTTTATTATCATGTTAAGTTCGTCACAGCCTTAATATTTATCTGTTTGATCGCGGTCGTTGTAGGTTGGAATCCTGCTGTAAGCTAAAACGTGAAATACATTTTAAATAAGAAAATCTTTAAACATTTCATTTTTAAAAGCACGTAATCAAAAAATGCTCTTCGTTCATACGACACGACTTTAAATCACATGTGTCTTGTCTTGATCTTCCATTTGATAAAACAGCAAGTGTATTTTGTCAATCAGTTTCGAATGCCCTCGTTTAACCTTAACCCCCATCTGGCAGTGGGGTGGGGAGGGGGATTTCCAGAACAAAAAATTGTGGGATTACCATGAGCTTTCATTTTTGTAAATACTTTTAGCATTTTGCTTTCCCGATTGAGAAATAAAACAGTGTTTTTCCATATGGATGCTAAAATTAGACAATGCAAAAAAAAAACATTCAAGATATATAAAATAAAATAATATGTTTGCGTTCAAAAGCATTAATCTACATTTCTACCGTTCATAGCTTTTAAAACAAAGGTTTCATGCATGTTGTATTCAAATTCAAAGTTTCACTCTTTTAACAAAACAAGCTACAATATTAGTTTTCCCAATTAGGAACAACCGATTCCTAATCAGAAAACTGCAGCACAAGTAACATTAACGATATAACATTAATGTTTAAAGCTGCAATATTATATAAGATTCAAGATTTTTGAAGATTTTATTTACATCATTTCCAGAAGGCCAATGGCCCATGTGGACACATTTTAGTAAAACAATATAATAACTACAGCACTAAACATTTAGACATTATTATAACAAGCACATGAAGTTATGAGTAAGCAAGGTTACACAACTTTTTAAATAATAATTACATAAGTAGTGTCAATAAATAATGTACAGCAGGAAATACATATTAACCGTTATAATAATGTTTAAGAGGAGTACTCATACTTATCAATACATATTGCATTAATGTTAACATACAATTACTCTACAAACAAAACCTAAAGAGAGTAAAACAAGAACTCACACACAATAATGATTATACAGCTAAAGCAAATTGTCGGCAGCATATGTATAGATAGACGACAAGAATGAAATACGTTTAATTTAAGAGGAGTACTCATAATACTTATCAGTACATAATGCGATATTTTTAACACACATTTACTCTACAAACAAAACTTATGAGGCGTTAACAAGAACTCACATAAAATACTCATTTTACAGGATTTCATTCACATACACAATCAAAAACAGCAGCAATTTACATATTTCAACTAGTTAATGGGCAAAAAAATACACACAAGGGCGCATACATGTTCGTTGATCTAACTAAAAATGCGGCATGGACAAAAGCACTAAGTTTTTTTAACACATATTCATTATCGGAAGACATTAATTCTATAAGTTTTTGCATATTTGGTCGGTTTCTGTAATATGAAGGTAAATATTTACACCTTAAATCTGTATATAAATTGCATTCAAACAAAAAATGGAATTCGTCTTCTAGACGATTACAAACAATACATATCCTCTGCTCAACAGGTGTCGGGTTGGGCTTAGACCATCTGCCACTTTCTATTCTCAATCTATGAGAGGATACCCGTAACGTAGTAAGGCTAAATCTGTACTTTTTAATATTACATAATACTAAATAAGGTTGAAGTTGACAGGATGCTATATTCCTATAACAAAAGAGCTCTACTCTTGTTTACCAATCGGCAATTCCAATTTTGGATAAAATTATCTGTAAGTCGTTGTTTAATAGCTTTAATACAGTATCCCGACCAACATCCTGGAAATTCCAGGCATTGTAAAAGCCAAGTGTGCTAAGCAGATCACGTATTAGGGAACACCAACTTTTTTATTAGGGTATCTATCGCAATCACTCAACAATATAAGGTATTTTTTTTAAATTAACTTTATTACTATTAGAATGTAATATTTTAACCCAATATTTTATAATGGTATAATATCTACTTGTTTGACAGTTGAGACGCCAAAAATATAGAAAGATTTAATTATTGACTGTTGATGAGAGATAGAAAAGCCATTGTTTGAAACGTCAATGTTAAATAGTAAAGTTATAGGAACCTTAATTTGTAGCCACAATATTTGCATTTATTTTTTTCTGATAATATTTATCACTGTTAGAATTTGGAACATGGGTATTATTTCAAGCGCAGGTGATAATTAACCTGATCATGTCATTCTAGCTAAGGTAAATTGATAAGGTTTTGATCCTTTTACTTTCTGCTTGGTGCAAATCATTTTGTGCATTTTTATATTGTTTTTAAACGATAAAATAACCTCATAGTCAGTGTAAAAATTGACATTATGAACAATACGAAACAAATAACTAATTAAATGACAATTGTAAATGACAATGATGCAGAAACTAAGGCATTGTTTTCCAAATACAGCAGTCAGAACTGGGAGTTATGTGTTTTAAAGCACAAGACTTCATATTAATGATAAAAACAAAGTACACAAACTGTTATAATTCATGCAAACTTTGCTCATTGTTAATATGTTCTTTCGTGAACTAAGTATACGATCATGCATTGAAATGAACAAATATCCTATATTTTAATCTTTTGTGTATTTTTTTATACAAGAACAATTTAATTGTATGAATAAGAATATAATTCATGTAAGATTTTCCTTGTAAAAAAGGTGGATACAACTCGATCATGTTCTCAGTAATCTCCTCCTTGTTCGCATAAATTAACACTGTTATTGTATGTATGATCGGCGAATATTCTTTTAATGTACATTTGTCACATTGTTTAAAGATTTATAAGTAAGACGAGCCGTGTAAAATAACCTCTTTCGAGTGATTGGAACCAATATAAAAGAGACGTAAATGGCATTGCACACGAATGAACTCAGACAAAGGGCATATTAACACACTAAATATTCTTAATGATTGATGTATCATATTTGTATAACATAAACTTGATTGCAAATCGTACTTACCAATCGTTGACCTTAAACCTCGACGAGTGAACTTCACATGTTAACCAGGGACACAAATGTGCGTGTGGAGCGACACCCACATGCGCATATATTTATTTGTGGTGATTTTGTTTTGTTAATGTCAAGTGTTTAATAACATGTTAGCTTGAAAATTGACATTCAAGTGTTTGTCCATTGAGCTATGGACGCATGTTTTTCATGTTATCTATTGTGTTTTGTTTTTGTTTTTTAATTGCTTGATTAATGATGAGACTAAAGCCCAATCAAGCTGTATAATGGCCATACTTGATGTCTAAATTATGGTACTAAACTTTGGGCTACGGGACACAGGTTTTGCTTGCAAAATGCCGTGTTGATATATTGATAATACATGTTCTTTTTATTATAAACATAAACAAGATGTGTTTGTGAAACACTATGTCCACCTATATGACGTTTGACCTTGAAGGATGAACTTGACCTTGACCCTTCACCACTCAAAATGTGCAGGTCCATGAGATACACATGCATGTCAAATATAAAATTGCTATGTTCAATATTGCAGAAGTTACATTACATGAGCAATTTTGACCCATATATTTGACCTAGAAGGATGACCTTCACCTTGACCTTTCACCACTCAAAATGTGCAGCTCCATGAGATACACATGCATGCCAAATATCAAGTTGCTATCTTCAATATTGCAAAAGTATTCATAAAATAAGCGATTTGGGCCACATATATTTGACCTCTGACCTTGAAGGATGACCTTGACCTTTCACCACTCAAAATGTGCAGCTCCATAAGTTACACATGCATGCCAAATATCAAGTTGCTATCTTCAATATTGCAAAAGTATTCATAAAATAAGCGATTTGGGCCACATATATTTGACCTCTGACCTTGAAGGATGACCTTGACCTTTCACCACTCAAAATGTGCAGCTCCATAAGTTACACATGCATGCCAAATATCAAGTTGCTATCTTCAATATTGCAAAAGTATTCATAAAATAAGCGATTTGGGCCATATATATTTGACCTCTGACCTTGAAGGATGACTTTGACCTTTCACCACTCAAAATGTGCAGCTCCATGAGATACACATGCATGCTAAATATCAAGTTGCTATCTTTAATATTGCAAAA
>VMBQ01001403.1:72562-167130 GCA_007657795.1 Dreissena rostriformis | reverse complement strand
TGAAACCATAGGCATGAAACGAGGGCAAAAGACAGGTTCCTAAATCTCACACACTGACTGAAAAGACCTCTAATAATGTAGTTCTTGTTCAGACGGTGTCTCAATGACCCAAGTCCTACTACCGAACCACGGGTTTGAAGCCCAGGGTCTCCTAAATGCTGCACGTATCTCAATGATCCGTACAGACACTATAATCAGGATTCCCTTTGTATCAGTCAATAATGTTAAAATAATTCCCCTTCTTTCCGTAATGTGTGTGTTAGTGTATATGTAGTTTTCACGATGTTAACCAAGCGTCAGCTACGTTCAGAGAGAGAGAAATGACTGTCGACCCGCGCTTATATACCCCGAGAATTACTGGGCGATTCCATTATACGGGTCAAGTCTATTTAGACTGAACAGGGAGATCAACTTTCTGGTTGCTAATTGTGTAATTTAATCAACATTCCCTATGTGTAGACGTCGATTGGCATGTGAATTACTGTGTTACAATCAAACTAGACATATTGTGAAAAGAGTTTTATATAATGAAATAGCATTTCAAGTACATTTATTTGTCCTAGATCCATTTATAAACAAACGAGCAGTCAGTTACTACTTCGCATGATTTATCACCTAAAACAGAATGACAACTGTAACGAATGGTATGATGATAATAAAATATGAATAATTAACACTTACGACTAGATTCTTTGCCCCTAGGTCCATCTAAAATATGTTTTATTTGCAAGAAAAATATCTGTTTCGTCCGAATTCTATGTCAGTTATAACTTATATAATGGATTTACGAAAATGGTTTACGACAATCAATATCCGGATTTGGGGTAACAAGCCACCAAGAAAACAGTTAAGTGACTGGCAGCGTTTTCGCTACATGTCATCAATAATGCAAAAGTTATGACAAAACTTTAACCTAGGTTAAAGTTGGGACAGAAAGACAGACACACACAATGACAGACAGACAGACAAGCCAAAAACAATATACCCCCATTTTTTAAAGGGGGCATAACAATTACAACAAAACAATACTTCTAGAAAAGTATTTTATTCAAATAGAGGTTTATACATGTGTGTCGGAGTCTAGCGATACAGCGTTTTAATATGAGTGTTAACAATATTTCATGCTAAGAAAATTCATTAAAATTCGATACAATTAGTGATACAGCAACGTATACGATGACCGTTTACAGGCACTTTTTTCAGACAAGCTGATGAAACGCATAAATATAATATATTTATTTTTAAAAAAGCCATGCATATAAGATCATGTCACAAAGGCATATGAAAACGAAAAGAGTAGGAAAGCTTAGGTTTAAAGCTTTGTAGAAAATCAATTTGACATTTAAACACACTATGAGTGTCACGTACACGCTTAATGAAAAAAATATAGATATATGATTATATATGTAATACTTGAACGTGCTAGATAACGTAGAGGATATAAAATAAGACGTATTATGCATTGAAACAGAGGTTAATGCTAGCTTTGCAAAGTTTTGATTGACTCAATTTCCAAATCTCCACGACTTTACTGCTTTAAAAAACCATTGTTAATGAATATTTTATGTCATTGCTGGCTGAGTAATGTTTTTCAGTTAAAATATTCCAGCGGAATGATGCATGCATTAAAATCCCATTAGTAAGTAGCCATTCCGTGTATAACGCGTGGTATATAATGAAGCACATAGCAGAATCTAAAAACAAACGAACAAACGCTATACACAAGCACATAATGTAATGTCAGAAGGTTCAAAGGGTACATTCGAGCAACAGTTCAAAAGACAATACACCTATTATGCACCACAAAGAAAGTTTACAAAAAAATTCAAACACAATTTTTGATTTGATCCGCGCGGATAACGTGACTGCATGCGCGTCACGTTACTCGTCTCCCTTTTTGGATTTCACTTTGTCGGATTTGACCGACACGTTCTCATCTCCGACAGACTTCTTTCGGACAGAAGACATGGTTTCGTAGCCCGGGTTGATGTAATAGGGTGGTGGCTGCGACAAGGTGTCTTTCGCATCCACGAAGCTTGCCTTAATGTAGTCCGGGTGGTCGTATGGCGGCGGGGATTTCGAGGGAGTGTACGGGGGAAGCTTCACGTCAAGATCGCCAGGAATCGCGTAAATGCCGTGATTGAACCGCAGGTCACGTGGTAGGCGTCGCGCATGCGCAGCGGTCTGTTGATTGTTCAGTCGCTGTCGTCGTTTGCAGACGAACACGACGGCCAGAATGACTGCCACCAGTATCAGGGCACCAACCGAAACTCCAACTGAAAACAACGATTTGTAAGCATCAATTGTTTTATTACGGATTTCGATAGCTAGTATAGCTCGCCAATATTAACCTGAGACCGATCTTTACGTATGAATAATTATATTAAAATATCGTGACAATGGATCAAGTTCTCGTCCTGGAATCAGGTTATCGATTAAAAAAAGTATCGCAATAATTATTATATGTAAAGTTATCTGTTTTTGTTTTCATATAACTGTTATCCGATCAAACAATGTATTGATAACTGACTATAAATACCGTGGGTTCAGACGATTGAAAAGCATGTGGAGGATCAAAACCAAAAAAAAGTATAGCAAACAACTCATGCGCGTAATTTATGCTAATAGGAGTTCACACGTATGCGGTTAATGTTGCCGGACTATACATTATCTATATGTTTCTTTCAAAGGCTAAAATTTCGGCTC
This sequence comes from Dreissena rostriformis, assembly GCA_007657795.1. Lineage (NCBI taxonomy): Eukaryota > Metazoa > Mollusca > Bivalvia > Myida > Dreissenidae > Dreissena > Dreissena rostriformis. The sequence continues at coordinate 164,424 of VMBQ01001403.1, read as the reverse complement.
TGAAATACAGTGACGATCAAATTATACGAAGTTCGATTAATAGTTAGATATCTTACCAAAGATGGTCGTCTTAATCCTAAAACATCTATGAAGAATCTACGGAACGCACTCACCAATTAGAGCCACATCAGTCCCCGGTATTCGTGACAGCCTTTCCCGCTGTCCCTGTGGAAGCTGCTCCAGAGGAATGTCTGAAACGGATCACTTCGTACATGTACCGGGTCCATATGAAATAAACCGTACATGTAACGGGTGCATCGATTGGTCAAAAGACTAAACCATACATATTACGAGTGATTTGATTGGTCTATGGAATAAACTACATATAACCTGGGGGCATATTAAATATGGAATAAACGGTTGCATCGATTGGTCTATGGACTAAGCTATACATTTAGCTGGTGAATATATTTGTATATGGAATCAACCGTACATGCAACAGCGGCATAGATTGGTCTATATTTTAAGATGGTATTATTTTAAGGAACTTTGGTCGTCAAAATTCACACTGATTTGAAAGTACATAACAAGCAAGTTCGTAGATTTTCTATTACGTAAAATACGTTTCAGGTAAAATAGAAAAACTAGTTTTCATAGTAAATTTACAAAATGAGAATAATTCTTGTTCAAGTATAAATCTTTAAAATTTGGTACATAAATAAAGGACCACAGAGGTGTGTATGATAAAACTGCAATACTGCTGCAGCTTCTGGAGTTTCACTTCTTCATATTGAATATATTATACATGAACTCATGTGCCAGGCGCTGATTTCTCGCAAATTCTAAAGCCTGTATTAACAGTATTAACATAAGCTCATATTTTATTATTATCCCCACACTTTTTGAAAAAAAGGTGGGGACATTGTGGTGATCTCCGCCGTCCGTCTGTCCGTCCGTCCGTCTGTCCGTCCGTCTGTCCGTCCGTCCTGGCCAATATCTCCTCCTACACTATTAGCACTAGAACCTTGAAACTTACACACATGGTAGCTATGAGCATATGTGCGACCCTGCACTATTTGGAATTTTGATCTGACCCCTGGGTCAAAAGTTATGGGGGTTGGGGTGGGGCCGCGTCAGAAATTATCACTCATTTTTTTAGGTTATTTTACATTTACTTCTTTATTTCTACACCGATTCACTTCAAATTGATACTGGACCTCTCTTATGACAATACGGTCAATCTCAACCATGCATGGCCCCATTCCCAACCCTGGGGCGCCCCGCCCACATAGGCCACACCCACCAAAAATTTCCATTTACTATAATTTTTTCATTTCTACACGGATTCACTTCAAATTGATACTGAACTTCTCTTATGACATTAGGGTCAATCTCAACTATGCATGGCCCCATAACCAACCCTGGGGCGCCCCGCCCACATAGACCACACCCACCCAAAATTGCCTTTACTATAATTTCTTCATTTCTACACCGATTCACTTCAAATTGATACTGAACTTCTCTTATGACAATACGGTCAATCTCAACTATGCATGGCCCCATTACCAACCCTGGGGCGCCCTGCCCACATAGGTCACACCCACCCAAAATTGCCTTTACTATAACTTCTTCATTTCTACACCAATTCACTTCTAATTGATACTGAACTTCTCTATGACAATACGGTCAATCTCGACTATGCATGGCCCCATTACCAACCCTGGGGCACACCTAGGTCAAACATTCGGTGTGGGGATACGCGTCGGCCTCTGCCGCGCCATTTCTAGTTATTATTATATTGTACAAAAAGTGTGTAAAAACTTGTTTAAAAATATTACAAGCTTTCATTAATAATTGTATGTGAACTTAACAACATAAATACTATTTTTTTCAACATCATCAACTGTAAAATAGTATCATGAAGCGATGAAATAAAGCACTAAAGCCCAGTTTCTAGTATTCTTAAACTAAGCTTTAGTATTTTTGAGAAACGGGGTCAGTAGATTTAACTTTATATCTCTTTACTTGGTGAGCTGACGTAAATGTTGAAGTCGCAGCGTCCCTCGTTCATCTCATAGTCCCAGACCACGTAGCTGACAGAGTAGTTTCCGGCGGCAAGGGGCTGCCTGTAGCGCGCATCCGGGCACTGCTTCCGGACCACGCCCACATTGTCAGAGTACTCGGGGTCGTTCCACCTGGGTAACTCGAAGTCCATCACGAAGATGTCCCGTGGACAGGACTTGAACACTGGTTCGATAGTGTCTGCAAAATTACAGTACGTGTACGGTATAACTCGGCGCTTCAGCATAACAAGAGTCTATCTGGCTGGTGTTAAAGGAGAAGATTTCAATACGAATACCGTTGGAAAGTAATAGGTGGTTGCCGCCTCGGAGGTAACCGCAGTTTGTACTAAGCAGGTAATATTAGTAGTGGTTACCGCTGGGGAGGTTATAGTGGTTACCGTTGAGGAGGGGTTAACCTTGGTACCCGATAGGCAAGTAAGCGAGGTTACCTGGAGAGGAAATGGTAGTTACCGCTAAGGTGTTAAATGTGGTTACCGCTAAGGAGATATTAGTGATAGCAGTTACCGCTGGGGAGGTAAAAGCGGTTACCACTGGGGAGGTAGTAATGCTAACCACTTCGGAGATGCAATGCCGTACAAACGTACATTTCCTCTTTTTTTTACTCAAAAACAGGGAGATTAAAAAAACAGTTTACACAGGTTAAATTTTTACTAAAATCAAGGTACGACGAGGAAGGATTGTAATAAGAAAATTTCGCCACCGCAGCATAAGAAGAGCTTTTCGAACACTGATATTTATTAGGTGACGACAAAATACATTACACATTGAATATTAAAACAAGAAATGTGTTTGTGAAACACTATGTCCCCTTTTGAGCGATTTCGACCCATATATTTGACCTTTGACCTTGAATGATGACCTTGACCTTTCACCACTCAAAATGTGCAGCTCCATGAGATACGCATGCATGCCAAATATGAAGTTGCTATGTTTAATATTGCAAAAGTTATGGCCAAATGATAAAGTGTGTGCAAACAAACCAACAAAGCAACAAACCAACAGACAGGGCACAAACAATTTGTCCCCCAGTATAAACTGGGGAACATAAAAAGCACTTTACCATGAAGAACTGCCTCAAAGGTGCACTCAGCAATGTCCAAAAGTCCGCGAACCGTAGCCTTTACCTGGATAGCACTGCGTAGAGGATCGGAGCATGCGCAGTGGCGAATTGATTGTGGACTGAATGTAACCTAGAGTCAAACAAGTACGACGATAGTTCACGTGTGATGTAATTGTACTAGAACCACTCACAACAGAGTAAAGCAACTGAAATATGCACGGAAGTGTGCCACAGTCCTTGTATGTTACACATTCTAAAATTATTAGCATATCATGGTTTAAAATCATTGAATCGTGCAAAACAAAAATATGTTTATTTCACTGAACACTAGTCAGTTTTTAAAAATAAGCCTCGTTCTGAGAAAACGGAGTGTAATGCATGAACGTAAAGTTTCGTCCCAGATTAGCATGTGCACTCCTCACAGGCTAATCAAGGCCGACACTTTCCGCCTAAACTAGATTTTCGCTTAAAAGAGACTTTCATTGCCTTAAGAGAAAAGTATCGTCCCTGATAAGTCTGTGCGGACTTCACAGTCTAATCTGAAACGACATTTTACATACAAGTATTAAACCACATGTGCACAGAGCGAGGCTCAAATTTAACTGTACGCTTGAAATGAGAGGTAGTGCACTTTGCACTTTATGGATGTACCCAGTAGTCCAGAGGCACCAAACGTTATCAAAACACTAAGATAAATAATCCCCAATTATGTATTTAAAGCCCGATTTAAATGTATACAAGGGACAAAATTGTCACAAAACCAGGTTTTCAATTTCAAACACCGTCCAATGATGGTGAACAAATGTGCCAAATGATTTTAAAATATGACAATAAATGACATAGTTATGGCCCGGACAAGCTCATTTATGGCCATTTTTGACCTTTGAACTCAAAGTGTGACCTTGACCTTGGAGATATCGACGTAATTATTTCGCGCGACACACCGTCCAATGATGGTGAACAAATGTGCCAAATGATTTTAAAATCTGACAATGAACGACATAGTTATGGCCCGGACAAGCTTGTTCCGCCCGCCCGCCAGCCCGCCAGCCAGCCCGCCAGCCAGCCCGCCAGCCCGCCCTCATTCGCCAATCTAATAACCAGTTTTTTCCTTCGGAAAACCTGGTTAAAAATTGTATTTTCGTCGGTATAATATCCTACACGTATTGAAACTCACACTCTACACAACGCCACTTACGATGGGTTTGCTATCGTAGCCGTTGGAAGCGGACACTCGTGTGTTCAAGGCGGTGAAGGCCTCGGTACTGCCGGAAGTGGTGTTCAGGATCACCGTGTTGCTCGGACAGATAATCCCCAGGGGACGAACAGTATCTGGAAAATACACAAAGCACTCACTTTTAATTTTACAAAGTGTTTTTACAATATTAACACGTGTACAAAAATCGTGGTTATGATAAATAACATTAAATAGATGCAAAAAAGGTCATCGTGAATGTACATTTTAAATATTAGGCGATGAATATGCTTAACATATTTGTCCCGCTTCACAGTTTTCGGTTGGAAACAAAATATAAAATTTGAGATTTAAATCAAAAAGATTTAAAATATATCATCATTTGTGTCTAACATGCTTGCAAAACATGAGGATTTTGATATGTGATATGCGTTGAGCATATTGAAAATATGGTAAGTTTGCCTCACGTGTCACCGATATTCGTTATAAGTGTATCTTTGCAAGTGCAATGTGCTTGTCAAAACATGAAAAAAGGAAAGGTGTAATGTAATTAACTACTGAAAGCAGAACTGGCCCTTCAACGTGATCTAAGTTCTCACCAGTACACGAGGAACAGCATTCTCCTGGAATTTTGACGATGAACTCCGGGTCGCAAGTGGGCGGCGCGCAACTCATCATGGCGCACGGGAGATTTCCGTCCGGCTGGCAGGTGCAATCCTGAAAAAGAGAGGTGCAGTTTCCGAACCAGTGTGAAGGCGTTTCTAAAATACGGATTGTACATGGCAAGCAGAACATGGTAATCCCTACAAAATATGAATTGATCTATAAACGCAGGTTACGCTGATCTATTCGTGAGTCTTGGGCCATGGATGCCCAACATTCGGCTGGTTGTAAACAAAAATGCACAACAATGCCAATGTGCCCATGTTCAGTTGCTAATAATAAGTTCATAAAGTTATGTTTCGTATGTGTTACATGCGCCACACGGCATTTGTTATGCCAATTAATTGGCCATAACTCTGCTTATGTCGTGGAAACGCACCAAAATTAACAGTTGCACATATTTGAACGCGATTAAAATGTGTGTACACTTTTAAATGAATACCTGTAGAATAAACAGTGATATTGAAATGTTGCTCGCACAACCAAATTTCTATGTACAAACAATGGACAAAAATCTGCGAAATTACAGGTGAGAGTTATAGAACTTGGCAAATAACCTCGTCCAATAACATAGAACACAAGTGCAAAAGTTGTAAGTGAATACCTGAAGTAGAAACAGAAATATGGAGAAGTTGCACGTTTACTTTAACACTATTTCTAGGTCCAAAAAGGGGAATTTATTCTGTTAAATTGCAGGTAAGAGCTATGAAACTTAGTCATTGACCTTACCTAAAGCTCTCGAAGTATACCCGTAGTAAAAAAAGTGCTATGGAGACGATGCCCGTTAACCGTTATCATTTTTTAAGAAAACAAGAGATGTGTTTGTCAGAAACACAATGCCCCCTAATGCGCCGCTTTGATATTTTTTTAACCTTAGACCTTGAAGGATGACCATGACCTTGACCTTTCACCACTCAAAATGTGCAGCTCCACGAGATACACATGCATGCCGAATATGAGGTTGCTATCTTCAATATTGCAAAAGTTATAAGCAAGGTTAAAGTTTTAAGACAAAATGACGGACGGACAGAATGACAGACAGGCCAAAAACAATGTACCCCCTTTTTTTAAAAAGGGGGAATAAAAACGGGGTATTCTTCTGCTAAATTACTGAGATAATGAGAGTTTAATTTAACCAGAGAATTACGCGGACGCCAACGCTGACATTTTATAGAGTAGTATAACTAACCAATATGTGAATAATCGAGCTTAAAATTATTATGCCAGCAAAATAAGTAATGTCTAATAAAGATACGAAACGACAAAATCATGAATTGTCTTGCAAAACACTGCATTTAAACATGAATGTGCCAAACTTACTGTTTTTAAATACACATGTAGTATGTGGTGAAAAGGGAAAGCATATGAATGAGAAATAATGGCATAAAACCACGCGTAATGCAAAATAACAAAGTATATAAACTAACTGTGCAGGAATCGGGCTTGTAAGTCTGGCCAGCCATAAGCCGGGTACCATCTTTTGCAGTACACGTGGCGACTGGTTTCCGGCACACCGTTTGGCAGCCCTCCCTGCAACAGATCTTGTCCCCGGCACAATCAGATTTGCTATAGCATTCTTCGCCACAGCAGTACGGTTGAGTGCCGTTGTACGGCGGGCAGGTTCCCGGCTGAGAAACTGGAAAAATGCCGAAGTACTACATCCATACCTGTCAAGTCTCACGGTTTCGCCGTGAGTCTCACGGTTTTGGGCATGCAATGACGGTCTCACGCTGACTTAGTAATTTCTCACGCATTTCATCAAAAACAAAACAAAAAATGAAAGTTTGGATTTCATAAAATGACGTATAATACTACCGAGACGGACGGGCTGTTTTAATGGTTTCTAACATAAATACCACATGAAACTACGTCACCGGTGTCTATGTAAACAAAACAAAAATCGGCTGCAAAATGTCAGCAAGTGGCTCACCGGCGAAGAATTATGTCTCATTAAAAATGACATGTTTTGTCTTTCTTCATTATATTTTCCACTGAAATATTTTTTTAAATGGTAACTTTTCAAGCAAAAAAGGGCTAATTTAAAAAAATAGTCTTAATTTTGCTCAGGAAATGCACCACAGACGATTTAAGATCCAAAAATTGTCCGCGGGGTGCATGCCCCCGGACCCCCGTAGATCTGGTCTCACTCTCAGCCACTTAAGACCATTGACAGGTATGTACATCATTGACAGCTTCAAATCAAAGCGCTAAAGGCACTGGAGTTGTTCGCTATTGAATAATTTAAGACGCAACTCATTTTTTTAAATTAATCGCAAGTTTTAAATCAACACAAGCCATTCAAATTTATAAAGAGTGTGTCTCAACGCACGGGTCGAGATGTGTGTGCACTTTTTATCGTCCTATTTATTTTATAGAGATAACTTAGACAAAATAACAACAACATGGTCCTTTTTATACGTTCAGAAAGCATAGAAAGTATTATGAAAATGGTAATGAGAACTGAATATAAAGACAATTTGCAATCACCATCCTATTAAATGAATATTGTTAGAATATCGAATACCTATCTTATTAAGAATATTATTTCATTATGAAATTTCCGTGCACAAAACATTTGACTTTTGACACCATATACAAAGTCTCAATATGCAATAACATAATTGATGAAAATAAATCATCGAGCAATACTTTTAACTCACCAATAAGGTAGTCATAAAGACAGCCCTGTTGACCCGTACTTTGTTGTTTATGCATTACTTGTTACCCTAGTAGTTCACACGGTGTCAACAACTCTGACCTAAACATGGGTATAGAGTAGTAATGCGCTCTTTCGGCGTAGCTGTTTTACTGAGCTTTCCACCTTAAATGACTTTAACATAACGCCAGCAGACACGCATGAATATATTCGAATATTGTATAGACTGATTCGAGATAAAAACATCTGAACGTTGGCCACAGAAATGTGTCTGTGCTCAGCGCAAATGATGTATCACTATTCAGTGTAGGAATTTCGGACTACTCTCTTTATGTTCAAACGACACAAATTGTGGCCCAGTTACAATTACGCGTTAAAATCCATCTCGCAGAATTTCAGGGTCAGTACTCGTTCACGTAATCGTCCGGGGAATATATAATTAACTATCGATAAACACAGTTTTGCTTTCAAGATTAGAACACAAACAAAAAGTATAGTGTCACGATAAGAGGAACATCGTTTAATTATCCAACCAAAAATGTTTGCCGTACTCGGTCAGCACGTCAGGAAATCGTTCCTAAACGCCTGGATAGGCTGCCCCTATTTAAAAGTTTGCTATTTTAAATTCAATTTTGTATCGAAAAGCATTGTGCTAAAATGTGCCATTTACAATTCGCAATGAGATTTTTAATGGCCCTCGTCATGCGAAAATGAGTCTTATTCCATATGCGCCCATCATATGTATAGCCCACTCAGCCTACGAATCTCTCAGTCAGGTCAGGAGATACATAATGAGACCATAACACATTGGGTGATTTTATAGCGAACAGCATCGCCTCTAACCAGACTGCGCAAATGCACAGGCTGTGCTTAAGATTCGCTGGCCGAAACGCATAAGACCCATTTTTGCATGACGCGGCTATGAAAGTGTGATTTAAACGTGTCGAAAGAAAACTGCGTGTAAATCAAATATTAAAATACGATATAGTTCGATGGTGAAGAAATACACTCATAATAAGGCATGTGAGGACACATATGATATGCACTCCCGTAGTTTATTTTTTATCTACTTACACTAATGTGTGGTTTGACAAAGATAACACACATTTCATGCGGTGAAAATGCGACTAACAAGTTAACAAACACAATAGTTAAACTTTGGTTTTCAATTTAATTATTTAAAAAACGTAAATTGCAAACTTTATTTCAAAATCTAGCGATTATAAAGCATTTTTGTTGTTGTCTATAGTATACCTATGTAATAGTTCATGTTTAAAGTGTTATTAATTGAGAACTGTGAATGTAAATAAACTTAACCTTTTACTGTTGCGTTGTTAGCACCCGTGAATACAAAAGATCGCCGCTATCTGTTGAGAACACAAGAATGTTTCCCAGGCATATCATATTTATCCCCGCTGTAGCAGCATGAACTATGAACGAGGTTACACAACATCCCACTATACTTGTTCATCATCATCTATTAATAGCCTCAGACGGCAGATGCGGCGATTATCGTTCTTAGCGTAGTTAAGAGCATACTGCCTTTCAACGCTTAGCACTAACCTTAGTTGTTCGCAAGCGAACAACTAAAAATACTAAGCCTTTTTACATCGATGCGGCTTCTCACAAAATCGTTAATGTCAAATGTTGAATACGTACGAACGATGAAAGAACACTGGTCATGGCAAACAAGTAATGTAATATACCAGTCGTGATATTTTAATCAATATAAACTAATAATTGTACAAAATAATGTATTTTAGAACTTTTCTTTTTTCGTCATTCGTGGTTTACAGTCCCTTTAAGTATTGCATTTTACACCAGCCTTTTCATCTTAATCAAGCACCTGCATGGCCTGTAATAACTGGCATACACTAATTTCGTACAAAGACTATTTTACTTGGAAACATTACAAACATGTCAGAAATTTCCATTACTCGGACCGTTAACCGAACCGTACAACTATGGATGGGTAGTCAAGTGTTTTACCACTCGCCCATCCCTTGTCCGCCACCGGGTACTACAATACTTACAGCGTCGTTCACAGCGGTCCCCCACATACTCCGGGGTGCAGACACAGTACTCGCGCCTGTTGTCACGCAGGCACGTGCCTCCATTCAGACACTTCGTCCGGCACTTCGCTGAAAATTGTCCCGAACAATACAAATTCGGAACCATTTGACAACTTTACATACTATTAAGACTGACTTTTAAATACGGTGACATAAAGGGGACATATGAAGTATTTTATTCAGTGGTCTCTTCTACTTGCGCACGCGATAGCTAACACGTGCGCACGCGATAGCTATCGTTTGCGCACGTCATAGCTATCGCGTGCGCACGTCATATCTGTCTCGTGCGCGTAGGAGTTCGTGAAATTATTTACTTACAAAACTCGCACTGGTTGCCGTAATGATCCTCCGTGCAGTTACAGAAAGGACGTCCGTTCCGAACAGTGCATGCACCGCCATTCATACATTTACATACGGCTGGAAATAAAGAGGGGATATTAATATTCATATCAGGCCATTTTAGTGATTAAAAAAATTAACAAGTTACGTAAGATAGCTTTAAATCTTATTAAATTTGCGTACGTACGACATCCAATATCAAGCTCTATATCTACATTGGTGCATTTAAACTATCTTTCCACAAGCATTGATCCAAGAATTGTATTATATTATTAAACTATAAATAGAACCAAGAGCATAAATATACGACATAAGTGTGTCACTTAAGCAACATTTTAAAGTATAATACGGTGTTTACACATAGGCCTATCTTAAAGTTAGATCTTTGGTTACGTAAACTGTCGAAATTACAATGAATAAACATACGGATTTCACACGACTGTCCAATAAATCCTGTTGGGCATAAGCAGAAGAACCCATGATAGCTGGGACTGCCTCCGTTCTCACACTGCAAGGCACCGCTACTAAAATCACCTGAATAAAAATATATGTCGTATTGGAGTAACAGTAAAGATAATTTAATAATTAAAACAAATACTGTATTTAAACAGCAGTAAATTGACAAATACACGCAAGTACGAACGAATATGAATGTGTGGTCCGTTAAATGGCATGTTTGTTAGACTATGCTTTTAAAAAATGATGATACATATTTAAGTGCTTAACAACAAATACGTTAAACGTGTTTAACTGTTGAAGTATCTTTCTGTGACCCAATAGACACCGCCGGTAACGTAATAGACACCGTGCGGAAACATAATATACACCGTTCGGTCACATAATAGACACCGTGCGGTCACATACACTGTTCGGTCACATAACAGACACCGTGCGGTCACATAATGGACACCGTGCGGTCACATAATATACATGGTGCGGTCACATAATGGACGCCGTGCGGTCACATATTAGACACCGTGCGGTCACATAATAGACACCATGTGACAACCAAATAGACACCTTGCGGTAACTCAATAGATACCGTGCCGTAGCCTATTAAACACCGTGCGATCACATAATGGACACCGTGCGGTCACATAACAGACACCGTGCGGTCACATAACAAACACCATGCGGTCACATAATGGACACCGTGCGGTCACATAATGGACACCGTGCGGTCACATAATGAACACCGTGCGGTCACATTAGGGACACCGTGCGGTCACATTATAGACACCATGAGGTCACATAATAGACATCATTTGGTCACATCAGGGACACCGTGCGGTCACAGTATAGACACCGTGCGGTCACATAATAGACATCGTGCGGTCACATAATAGACGCCGTGCGGTCATATAAATAGACAACCTGCGGTCACATAATGGACACCGTGCGGTCACATAATGGACACCGTGTGGTCACATAATAGACACCGTACTGTGAAATAATAGACACCGTGTGGTCACATAATAGACACCTTGCGGTCACATAATAGACACCGTACTGTCACATAATGGACAACGTGGGGTCACATAATAGACACCGTGCGGTCACATAATAGACACCGTGCGGTCACATACGAGACACCGTGCGGTCACATCATGGACACCGTGCGGTCACATAATGGACACCGTGCGATCACATTATAGACACCGTGTGGTAACCTAATGGTCACCGTGCGGTCACAATATGGACAGCGTGCGGTCAAATAATAGACAGCGTTCGGTCACATAATAGACACCATGCGGTCACATAACAGACATCGTATGGTAGCATAATGGACACTGTGCGGCCACATAATAGACACCGTGCGGTCACATAACAGACACCGTGCGGTCACATAACAGACACCGTCCGGTCACATAACGGACACCTTGCGGTCACATGATAGACACAGTGTGGTCACATAATAGACACCGTGTGGTCACATAAAAGACACCATGCGGTCACATAATAGAAACCGTGCGGTCACAAAATGGACACCGTTCGGTCACATATATGACACTGTGTGGTCACATAATTTACACCGTGCGGTAACATAATAGACACCGTGCGGTCACATAATAGAAACCGTGCGGTAACCCAATAGATACCGTGCCGTAACCTAATAGACATCTTGCGGTCACCCAAAAGATACCGTGCGGTAACCTAATAGACATCGTGTGGTAACCTAATAAGACACCGTTCGGTAACTTAATAGACGCCGTGCGGTAACCCAATAGATACCTTTCGGTTACGAAATAAACGCCGTGCGGTAACCCAATATACACCGTTCGGTTACCCAAAAGACAACGTGCGGTAAGCCAATAGACACCGTTCGGTTACCCAATAGATACCGTTCGGTTACCCAATAGACATCATTCGGTTACCCAATAGACACCGTGCGGTAACCCAACAGACACCTTGCGGTAACCGAATAGACATAAGTGTTGTTACCCAATAGACACCTTGCGTTAACCCAATAGACACCGTGCGGTAACCTTATAGACACCGGGCAGTCACCCAATTGACGTCGTTCGGTAACCCAATAGGCGCCGTGCGGTAACCCAATATACACCGTTCGGTAACCCAATAGACAACGTGCGGTAACCCAATAGGCACATTGCGGTTACCAAATAGACACGGTGCGGTAACCCAATAGACGCCGTGCGGTAACCCAATAGACGCCGTGCGATGACCTAATAGGCACCATGCGGTAACCCAATAGACACCGTGCGGTAACCCAATAGACACCGTGTAGTAACCTAATAGACACCGTGCGGTCACATAATGGACACCGTGCTGTCACATAATAGATACCGTGTGGTCACAAAAATAGACGCCGTGGGGTAACCCAATTGACGCCGTGCGGTTACACAATAGACGCCGTGTGGAAATGCAATAGACGCCGTGCAGTAATCCAATAGACACCGTGCGGTAACCCAATAGACGACGTGCGGTAACCCAATATACACCGTGCGATAACACAATAGACACTGTTCGATAACCCAATCGACGCCGTGCGGTAATCCAAAATACAACGTTCGGTTACCAAATAGACGCCGTGCGGTAACCCAATAGACATCGTTGCCTAAAAGACACCGTGAGAAAACCCAAAAGACACCGTTCGGTTACCAAATGGACACCGTTCGCTTACCCAATAGACACTGTTCGGTTGCCCAATAGACACCGTGCGGTAACCCAATAGACACCTTGTGGTAACCCAATGGACACCTTGCGGTAACCCAATAGATACCGTGCGGTAACCCAATAGACACCTTGCGGTAACCCAATAGACACCTTGCGGTAACCTTATAGACGCCGTGCCGTCACCCAATAGACGCCGTGCGGTAACCCTTTAGATACCGTGCGGAAACCTAAAAGAAATCGTGCGGTAACACAATAGACAACGTGCGGTAACCCAAAAGACACCGTTGAGTAACCCGATAGACAACGTGCGGTAGCCAAAAAAAAAACTTGCGGTAACCCAAAAGACACCGTGCGGTTACCCAATAGACGCCGTGCGGTAACCCAATAGACGCCGTGCGGTAACCTAATAGACACCGTGCGGTTACCCAATAGACACCGTGCGGTAACCCAATATACAACGTGCAGTAACCTTATAGACACATTGCTGTAATCTAAAAGAACCCGTGCGGAAACCCAATAGACACCGTGCGGGAACCTAATAGACGCCGTTCGGTAACCTTATAGACAACATGCAGTCACCCAAAAGACGCCGTGCGGTAACCTTATAGACACCTTAACGGTAACCCAATAGACAACTTTCGGTTACCCAATAGACACCGTGCGATAACATAATAGACACCTTTCGGTAATCTAATAGACAACATGCAGTCACCCAATAGACGCCGTGCTGTAACCTTATATACACATTGTGGTAACCCAATAGACACCGTGCGGTAACCAAATAGACACCGTGCGGTAATATAATAGACACCGTGCGGTCACATAATAGACACCGTTCGGTTACCCAATAGACGCCGTGCGGTAACCCAATAGACGCCGTGCGGTTAAAAAAAAATAGACACCGTTCGGTTACTTAATAGACGCCGTGCGGTAACCCATAAGACTCCGTTCGGTTACCCAATAGACCCCGTTCGGTTACCCAAAAGACACCTTGCGGTAACCCAATAGACACCGTGCGGTAACCCAATAGACGCCGTGCGGTAACCCAATAGACACCGTGCGGTAACCTAAAAGACACCTTGCGGTAACCCAATAGACACCGTGCGGTAGCCGTATAGACAACATGCAGTCACCCAATAGACGCCGTGCGATAACCTTAAGGAAACCGTGCGGTAACAAAATAGACACCGTGAAGTCACACAATAGACACGGTGCGGTCAACGAACGTACACAGTATGGGCACAATAGACAACTTGTGGTAACCTTTGAGTCGTACCTTCATCGTGTGTACATCGTGAGGGCACCTAAGCTAAATGACATAGAACGGTCTTCTAATAGACAAAGTTCGATCACCGTATGTTCATAGTGCGGTCATGTAATGGACAATGTTCGGTCATGTTATGGACACCGTTCGGTCGACTATTGGACATCGTTCGATCTCCGTATGTACATCGTTCGGTAACCTTAAGGACACCATGCGATTATCTTACGCCGTTCGATTGCCGAATGGACACCGTGCTTTCATATAACGGACACCGTGCGGTAACCTATACGTTCGATCGCCGCCGTATATATAGCGTTCGGTCAACTTGTGGACAACGTAGGTCATCCAGTGGACAGTGCACGGTAGCTATATAGGCACCGTGCGGTCACATATTTGACCACGTTCAATCACCTTACACGTGCATTGTGCCACCGCACCACTGACACGTTTTTTTATGTTTTACGAATCGTACATTAAATTCACATCTGTCGCAGGATACGTGTATTTAAAGTTTGCGCACGACTATGGCAAAGCTATCGCTATATCACCGAAAGTAGTAAGTGGTTTTGAATTTCCTCCTCTAGATTTAGGTTTAAATTGGCACGTATTATCTTCCTTATTCATTCGAATGTCAGGTAAGAAACATTGAATTACACTTGAGCAAAACAAACGCTTCTATACTTCCGTATTTATTAGCATGCGCAGTCTGTGTGTTTAAATAATTACATATACAAGTTTAACCCGAAAAGTCAAACAACGATACTTAAAGTGACGCGCAATCAGTTAAAGGGGAATTTATAATAAAAAAAAATGTTAAAAGTATGTTAATATTAACACATACAAAACTGTACTGAAACTACTGTGGTACGATTTCCCAAATCCTAACTGATGTTTTCATAACGATAAGACCTGTACCGAAACATGATCTTTGAATACATTCTTCATTACATCAATCAAGATGTACGTTGAATTCTTTTGCACCCTAATTGATATGCATTTCCGGTCTGGTTATGAATTCTATAATCAGAAACTAATCGATGTGTTTGGAGATGATACATACCGGTATCGTATATCCTTCAGCGATAGAAATTTCGTTGTGATTTTCGCAGTTAACTGGTTTTTGCAACCCCTATAGTTGAGATATATTTTAGAATATGCATACACATTAAGTTCCCACTTCAAATAAACGCCAAGTATGAACATACTCTTAAGTTTGAATGTTTGGTTATGACGAAAATGAGTTATATATTAAATATTTGCACAATGTCTTCTGTTATATGCAAAGGTCTGCACAGAAAAACACTCTCTGACAAAAGTTTGTGAATATATTTTATGCTTAAATGCATATGTTTGTGACAGCGAGAAAACAATGCACGCATTTTCGTCTTTAATCACTTAAGACACCCTCAAACAACTTAAAAGCCCCTTAACTAAATTTTAAATCTAGACGGCAGTAATGAACGTTCCATCGTGTACTCGGCTGAAAACTGTTTGTTATGTACGCACAGAGGAATCGCCAGGTATCGCATCCAAATGTATGCTATATAAAATATCTTACAAGCCGATATTTGACAGATGTTTACATGTTTGACACTAAGATATATACATGTAGTTGTAAAAAATATTTTTGGACACCATATTTCTTTAATACATTGTGCTACTCATTAGGCTCTCTAGTAAGAACGGACACTTACTGCATCTGCCGTATAGGTCTCGGGTGTAGCCGTCGCAACATCGGTCGTAGCACTTGTACAGCGTGCAGAACTTTTGGGTGTAACACAGCCTGCGAGAGGATACGGGAAAGAGTATTAACTAAGTGGTCAATACATAGATCGACATCGTGTAGGTGTGTAGGGTATATAATTTAATGTAAGTTGGGCTCATGAGATACACCTTAACTGAAGTTATACTCCCCGTATCAAGTTTTTGCGGAAATGATTTATGTTTATGAAAAAATGCGCAAATTGTATGTTCAAAATGTTTCAGTGCAAACAATTTTATGTAACAGAAAGAAAGAGGAGAACATAGACACCTAGAATGTTATGACTATCAGTAATTTTTAAATGGTCCCAGATGCGTGTTGCAGTGTTAACAGTTACTTTTTTAAGACGGTCGATGAAAAAAATAGCAATAGTTTTCCTAACGTTAACAGAACGTGCGCGTTTCTGATCATACTTGCACTCTCCACCATCGCCCAAGTAGGAGACGTCATATTCTTCATCATTATCGTGTTCTCCACTGTACTCCGGAGCGTCGATGTTCTGGTTCCGGAAGAAGTCGCAGCATGCGACCTTGATGCAGATAAAGTTACCAGACGACAGCGCTGAGCAGACGTGAGTTTGGTTGTTAACGCTTGGGCAATTTTCCGGTTTCTGGTCGTACCACGAGCTTGAAAATAAACACATGGTTCGGCAGGGGAGATCAGGTCTAATGTGTGTTCCAGTACATGGTATGGGTAATTAGTCAAGAAAGTGAGAAAATGAAAAAATAGTGAATGTTAATAATGCTCTGAAAGTCTCAAAATGTTTCATCGTTTTAAATTTTTGTAAGAAGTCGAGGCTTATCAGTGAGGACACTATACGCACATGCATTAAACGCCGTTTTCACAGAGCGAGGCTCATATGCAAGTCATAAAATCCATCAATATATGGCTAAGTTATATCTGAGACAGGAATTGTCAAGCAGTGGTATGGCCGAATTGAATTTGATTTCAAAAATTGTATGACTGAGACAGGCAATTTCGGACGGACATCCGGGCGGATGCGCAGGCGCACAGTGCGATTGCTATATGCCGCCTTCTTCGAAAGGGGCATAACAGACAACAACATCCATCTATATCGAGCAAAATTACTCTAAAAGTACATGTCTTAAAATATCTGCTTGAAAAAGTGCAAAAAAAAATCAATAGAAGACTAAATAAAAAAATCGATTAAAACACACTCCCACATTATTTTTGGAGAAAAAAAAAGCGCATGAGAAAGAATCATGTGAAGACTTCTGGACGGAGGTTTTAGCGAGTGGTTACATCGATACATAAATTAAGACCGTACAAGTCCGTGCAAAAATTGTCCGGTGAGACTGTAGGTGGCTCATTAGCCATATAAATCCTATAGTTTATATACATATAGTCTCACTTCTTCTATTACATAATTATGGCCGTATACACGCGTGTGAAGGTTTTATGGACGCGGATGACGAGGGGTTCATTAGTTATAGTATAGAAACTTTTCAAATAAGAATTCTTACTGGGTCGTTGTGGCGCGGTGGCGAGCTTGAAGGGCCCATTAACGCCGACACGCCAAAACGACATGTACTTCATTTGACACGATCCTCAAATTAAGAATTGAAACTCCAGAACGATATTGTAGAAATTAGCTACCGTAAAAGGGTATTGGAGCGGCATTAACACTTATGACAAAAGACGTGTAAAGAGATCAAACGTCTTAAGAAAACTATAACAACAATACAGTTGTAAAGCTTATGATATATATGACTATATTCGTGTATGTGGTTGTGCAAGGTTCAATCTGAAAAAATTAGAACTTAACAAACACGACCTTTTATAAAATGATACATACTGTTTATAAACTTTATACATGTATTATAATGAAACTTCACACTTTTATATTCTTGATATGACAATAAAAACAACAATCTTCAACATGTCATTGCTAGTAGGTAACTATTGTTTACGCTTATTACGTTGAGCATGGGACGTTCTAGTTTCACCGTTGATCTCAATGTTCTAAATACTTAATAACCGTGTTGTGTTATTTTCAAAACGCTTCATTGAACCGGACTTACCATTCAGCTTGCTATGTTCGAGGACGCGTTTTGTATATAAAGTACATAATATTATACCGCTGCTACTCGCAGTCTAGTCTATTCAATAGTTAGATAAAAATAACCATGCTAGTCACGTTTTCTATCCGAACAAACCTTGCGTAACAAGAAACCAAACATTTCAATAACAACTGTTGACCTATAAATCAACTGTAGAGTGTGTGAACACCGGCTGCCAGACAATCGGAAATATATTGAATGGCGAGGCAAAGAAATGCGAGAGTTTAACACGAGGTCGACTTTGAAAAAACATAGAGTGAACATAAAGCATTTCATGTACAATGTGCATTTGATTTTTCGATGCAATATTGTTTTGCACAGTTTATCCATACTCAGCACGTATATATGTGATACGAAACACAAAAATGCTCAGGCTGTTGGTCATTTTATCGTGATAAGTGTTTAACAATAAACACAATTATAAAAGACTATGACACATGGGTGAAAGACGCTCCTAAGTGTCTTATGCCATATGCGGCAAGCGTAGCTCCTGGCCAGCCTGGTCTGGTAAGGAGCTACCTTGTCCGTTAATGAGACCACGACACAATGCGTAAATCGAACAGATCGAAAAAGCAGTCACCTTTTTACTGAACATCAATGGAGCAAATCAAATTCAAAATAAATAATTCATCTGTTTTATTTTGCGTCATAACAGGTTTGCAACGGTATGCTAATCAATACCTGAACAAATTAAAAGACTTAAAGGGGCATATCGAAGGTATCTTCTCCAAAATATTTGTTTTATGGACATTAATTATACATGCATACTCTTTTCAGGTAGATAGTTCTCTAGTAGCAACGTTCTATTGATTAAATAATAATAAAAAATATGCAATACCAATATTTATTTTTTGTTCGATAGTGCCACTTATGGGATTCGAACTCACGTTTACAAAAATTGCCTTCTTCAATGAAAAGATGATTTATACTTCTGTCTCGTAATCGATGAATGTGTATGCCTACAGCGGTACTTAGTTTAAACATATGCATTTCTTTTTGCAAGTACAATATATCAAAATACACAATTCAATAGATAATAGAAAAGGATTAATATAGCGGTACTTCATGTACATTAAATAAAAACGATTTTACTACTGTACTTTATATATATACAGTGTCCGACAAATCCATTGCCCGGAGCCCGGGGGCTACCGATTTTTTTCATCGGGCTACTGAAATTTTTCAACTCACGCCCGTCGGGCTACTATAAATCTATAAGAGCGGTAGCCCGGTTTATTGACAGACATACGTAGAATAAACACGCTGACCTTGTGTTTGTACACGGTGTATTGCTTATAATCCGATAACAACGTGCAATCAATTATCTAATCAGTCATCCATCACTTGCGGTAATGTCGATTTTAACAGTGTATTTTAATCATCCAATCAGAATCAACATTTGTCGTCTGCTAATAATATAATGAGAGCCGAATGGATAATTTACGCACGTGATACAACGTCATTTCGCAATTCGGAATTCTTTGTTTTAACCGCAATAATGAGTAATAGCGACAACGTTTTTGATGTTGTTAAATATCCAAGGACGCCGAACGGTAACGAAACCGAAAATGAATATTAGTTACACTGGTGTTTACGCGGTTAATGAGTAATAGCAACAACGTTTTTGATGTTAAATATCCAAGGACGCCGAACATTAAAGAAATCAAAACAATAACGGATTCTTCAAAGCGGTAACGAAACCGAAAATGAATATCAATTACACTGCTGTGAACGCGATTAACACCTGCTAATTAGTTTGCATTGTCAATTAATGATTCGATTAGAGGAGCGACTGTAAATAATTAAGGTAAGTTTGATATCAATTGAGACAAACAGTGTTTTAATTATTTGATCGAGTTGTATATAAGATGCACCAAATTTGTAACTTTTATTATAATGTATTAAATTAGTTTTGTTGGTGAAATGCGATATGTGACTGGATAAATATTAAGTGATTGGATTTATTGTATAGTCAGTGTATGTCAATGACATGTAATAATGCATACACAACTTGGATAATTAAACAAAATTATTTTTTTGGAATGTTATGTCTGAATAACTTTTAAAATACATATTCTTTTCTTTGATGTCCCTGTCTACCGAAGATTATTCAATACATGCTGATATGATATAATTTCTTATGAATGAAAATGAATAAATAAAATAAAGAAGAAAAGATGTCTCTTATCATTTTGTAGGTACATTTTATGGGCTACCAAATATTTTGACTGGTAGCTCAGTGGGCTACCTGGAAAATAAGAAATTTGTCGGACACTGATATATATATAAATAAATATGTTCTTGGGCGTTTATTAAAACGAGACATGTGAGTTAAGAAAACAAATTATTAAATACTTAATAAAATTTGAAACTTTTAAACCGTATTAACTGTCGATATGCCCCTTTAATATCCACAAAAGCGAAACGCATTAAACATTTTATTTGCATTCATTCAGACCGTAGGATACACGTCAAATTCAGATATTATATACTTTTTTTTCAGAGAAGTACAAAACCAGTATCGTGTGTAAGCTTACAATAAAGTTCACAATATAAATGCTTATGCAAGATACAGTCTTTACAAAAGCACCAAACATGACCTCTATAATGCAATGGCGCTGACATGTTATGTAACCTTAATTTTTACTTTAACATCTGGCAATAACCGCAATTTTCATATTTGTGTCGCGTTCTGATAAAAAGCCTGTGCAGTCCGCACAGGCTAATCCGGGACGACACTTTCCGCCTTAAGTGGATTTTCGCTAAGAAGAGACATCATTTAAACGATACATTCCATAAAAAACGGAAATTGTCGTCCCTGAGTAGCCTGTGCGGACTGCACAGGCTAATCTGGGATGACAATTTACGCACAAGCATTTTGCCTAGTTTTCTCAGAACACGACTCGTTTGTTTATGTTCTGATGCAGCTACATGTATTTTCTTACGCGTAGTAGTTTGCATTACGGATAATCGCATGGTTTATTTCACCGCACACCCCAATGGAAAACCGAATTAAGTGTCATTGTTGTTTTTTTGGTAACGCTTCTGTGAACAGGATGTCTCATATATGAGGACAAGTTTGTGTAGCAATGATACGTGCAGTTATAAATAGCCGTGCTAGTCACGATCTCAGTCTCACGGGGATATGTTTTCTACCCGAACAAACCGTGCATAACAACAACAGGTATTAACTATCTCATTAACAGCTATTGACATGTTAATCTTTTGCAAAATGTTAAATAATCGAGATTTGGTTGAAAGCAGAGCGATGACGATGCAATATAATGGTAGAGTCCAATATGGTTTCGACTATGTAAAATTTACGTAAAGTGCACATGAATCATGTATTCCAGGAAGACTTTTAATGTTTGAATTTTTGATTTAGTATCGCTTAATAATATTTTTACATAGGATATTCATATTCATAACGTTATTTGTATATACTGTTATTAAAATGACGATGATTATTGTGGCATTTTCCCTTAAATTAAGTGCCCATACACATTTACCTAACGACATGATAAAAGATTTATACGCTCACGGCTCACCCATTGACAATTTCCATTTTGCTTTTTCTGGGGGAGGGAAACACACTCTTTTTTTTTAGTTTAGTCCTTATTCACGACATTAAAAAAATAATTTCAATATGTGAAGTGACTTGGCAGTGTATCCTTAAAGAACAAAATATTAGCATAACCAGTTAAGTTTCAACATTTTTCTCTCAGTTCGTTGCATCAATTTCTTTAATCATTCCGTGTCCGATGTGGAGCACCCAGATAATAACGCACACAGTTTTAACGTCGAGTGCGTATCCGTAAATGTTTTAATTACTCGACGACGTGCAAATCAATTAATGTTTAACGTCGTATGCATGCCCTAATACGTTTGACTTAACTACGTGCAATCAAGCAATTAATCATGCGAGCACTTATATTTTTTCTGTATTAACTGTATTCAGCTTATGCTCATACGACATTTGTTCATTGAATGGACCATAATGGACCATTATAAAATTAACCTAATAAAAAACACCGCTCAAAAATACCGTGAAATCCGTGATGTAAAGGCCTTGTCTTCAATAGAACGGAACGGTTTATTTGTTATTGCCTTTTCGGGTGATAAAGGCAGTTGACAACTCAACCAAATTGTGCATTGCTGTCGAAATGTTTAAATTAACAACAAAAAAACGAGCCCGTTCATGGGCTTGCATAAGTAATGCAAACGCATTACTGGTTGCCATCCCATTTCACCTCGGATGCAATTTGCATTTTTAATTGTGTGCAGCCAGGCATACATTTTGAAATCGTGTTCTACGTATTGATTTAGAATGCGACCCGTCGTCCAATATGAAACTTGGCAAAGTTTCAAACGAGTGTGACTAAAATAGACAACAAATCAATGTTATATAAACAGTGGGTATTATATGCGGGTGAT
This sequence comes from Dreissena rostriformis, assembly GCA_007657795.1. NCBI lineage: Eukaryota > Metazoa > Mollusca > Bivalvia > Myida > Dreissenidae > Dreissena > Dreissena rostriformis. The sequence continues at coordinate 141,739 of VMBQ01001403.1, read as the reverse complement.
TTAAGAACTGCTGTATATAGCCTCGCTCTGTGAAAATGGGTTTTAATGCATGTGCGTAAAAGTCGTCCCAGATTTGCTTGTGGAGTCCGCACAGGCTAATCATGGACGACACTTTCCGCCTAAACTGGATTTTCGTCAAGAAGAGTCTACCTTTAAACGAGAAATACAAGAAAAGCGGAAAGTGTCGTCCCTGCTTAGGACTGCACAGGCTAATCTGGGACGACACTTATCGCAGATGCATTAAACCCCCTTTTCACAGAGCGAGGCTCATATGTATTTGTTATTGTTTTCTGCTCAGTCAGAAGTCACATTCGATCCGAATTCTGCCTTTTCTATCGGTCGCATATTTGGTCGATATCCTGCTGCAGTAAAGTAGATAAAAGGCGCTTTGTTAAAGCCTTGATTGCCCAGTGGTTATCATGGCCTTGTTCACTACCGTAAATGACGGGGCTGCGGTCGTCTTTTTGATGCCGATGATTGTTGCGTTGGCGGTGAAGATGAAAGTGACGATGACGATTATGAAGATCATAACGATCATACATAGAAATTAAACCACTAGAAACCAACGGCATTTCAAAGATCCTTCGAGAATAAAAAGCAACATTTTAAATACCAGTATCTAGATCTATTGCACATACACACACAAAATATAAAAATCTAGTCCTAAAGAAGATATATAAGAACACTCAGCACCCTTATATATGTAGTTCTAAACTAGAGAAACAAATCTATTCGTAATTTCTACTTACGACTGATCGAAAGGGTTGAACCACGAACCAGTCGCTGTCCCGACAATTGCCGCGAAAATAAACAACGCAAATCCCAAGTCAGACGACATTTTCAATAAATGTCCGTCTTCTTCGCTTCCTGATCGAGGTCTGATGTGTACATTTGTATACTGTTTTCGTTTTGATACGGATGAATAGGTCGCTTACGAAACGCACGGGTGGTAAATGTTCGCACCAACTCCAAAATGTGTATGCCACTGATTATTAAAATGCGCTTGGTTTCCTCGTGGCTATAAAAACATGTATACGTCAACGAATAGGCCCACGCTTTGGAGATATCGTGACGTTGTACTACTGACTCATATTTTCGCGCGCTTTTCTAGCAAAGCACAATTAATGCTGTTCCTGAAAATGTGCGTGATTTTATATTATAAACAGAATTCGTGTTTATAATACGATATATTTAACCTGATCCTCTTTAATACTCCATTGCAATCCGTAGCCGATTTTAAATTTAGATAATAAAAATCGTGCATTATTGATACGGATATTTGAGGACACATGTAGTCTTGTTAAATACGGCAACATTTAGAACTTAACCGATAGCCTAATGGTAACTTTTCAATGCCACAAAGTGGTTGTTGTCTAGTTTGAGACGCGATATTTTTTGTTCATAATTGAAATTACTTTGTATATTGCATGCACGATTTGTTAGTATAAGAATGTGCAAAAATCCACAGTGACGCAGCATAAACGGGATTGAGAGTTAATGCGAGTGGATTGCTCTTTTTGTTACTTTACTGCTGTTACATATATAATAAGGTTAGTATATAAAATCATATTGTGAAAAAAAGGAAAAGTGTAGCTCTTACTCATTGCATTCGGTTTGCGAACCCAACATTAATCCACTTCACCACCACAAAGAAAGGTAAATGTTAATGTTTATTGCCGTGACGAAAGTAAAAGTTTATAAGTTTTAAAAACAATTTGAATATCCTGCATACGGATTTAACACAAACATGATGTTAACAGCAATGAAAAGGTTGAGGTAAATGAATATCCTGACGAGTATATAATATTGCAATCCAGCATTATCTCATTATCTTTATTGCGATTTAACGGATCTACAGTCTTTGATAACGTGTTTAAATCCGCAAACTTTCTAGTTGAATGCTTCGTATAACGAGTAATGATATGTGGATTTTTAACCGTCACACGGTCAGCTCAGTCTGTTCGGGAGCTACATTGTCAGCTAATGTGACCACGAAACCTTGCGTGACTTTAGTGTGCCCAGACTGCACGATTGCCTTATATGGCACAAGTACCATTTTCGCACTGAGGGTAATTCGATAAAAAGAAAAAGGCTGGTGAATATTTTCCCAGACCTTATTAAGTACATTTGATATGTCTATACGTTTATACAATGGGGAATATCGACGGCCAATACGGTATCATACTTTCAATAATCAGACTATATTTTAAGAAGTATTGCTTAATTTGTTGCTTTGCATATATATATATATGACCCATTTTTTTTATAAACTCGCAGTCTTCATTTGTATTAATTGAAGTTCGCGATTTACAAAGGCGTCAGTTCGAATCAAGATAGATAAATAAATAGTGTTAATTATATTTAAGATCTTCGATATTCGACTCCCACTGGAGGCGTACCTAAAATACCCGGTTGTTAATTTATAAATTTTTAATATCGATTTCTTAAATGCATCATTATTATTATAAAAATGCGCAAGAACATGCAGAATATTCATTGTTTTAGTACGTGCCTATAGCAAGAGGAAAAACATGCCCCTTTGAGTTTTAACAACCGCAGTTTTAGGTTGACGATTTACAGCGATTTATTCAGACTAATATGCGTTGTATATAAATCCGCAAACATTAGACTATATCCATGGTCTAGTGGGGACACAATGGTGACAGGTTCTATACCCAGCTCAACCCTAACCTACTAACTGTTCTTTCGCATGAGACGTTAAACTGATATGCAGTGTATTATATGATTTAAAAAGGACACTTAAAGACTCGCACTCTTCTCGGTATTGCATCTAACAAGTCTTCTGGTAGCGATGGTCACATGGGACTCTGTATTTGAGTTTTAACCTGCATCATACCATTTTCTTGTTGGTACTAAAATTCTTAGTACTCAATTATCTTTGCACATGCGCAGTTTGGAAATTCCAAAGCTTCATTGGAGATGAGAGCTGTTCCAACTTGGGTGGATAAAGTCCACGACAAAGACAAACAAGAACAATGGTATGACTTGATTTTATAAATGTGACCCATTCAACAATACAATTCACACCTTAATTATATATGCTGGGACTAAAAGGCCATTGGTTTGTTAAAAGTCATGTTATTAAGATGTGGGTGGGGTAAAAAAACAATCCATTATCAATTTAGCTGTTTGTGTCGGCAAAAAATAAACTTAAACTACAAAATTAAACTTGCTTCTTGAAATTGAATACTGTATTCTCATGTTTCATATGTAGTTTGACATACCTTTACATAACGTTGTTAATATGAAATAAGGCAAAGCGAGCTCGATTAATGTCTAATAGAAGAAACCAAAAATTTTGTAGTGACAAACAGACCAGAGAATGACGTCACAGCCTGACATACATATATAGCCTTGATAGTCTCTGCCCACCAGTTCATTTACTTTTTTCTTGAGGTAATAAAATAAATTGGCATACTATTTATTTTTTATCAAATAGAAAAACAACATGAAATGATGATGTCAAAAACGAAAAGAATCTTTTTTGTTAAAAACAAGGGAATTCCAGTGCTAAATTTGGTGATGACGTCATTAAACGGGGACCTCCCGGAATGAAGACAACTGTTTTACACTAAGAATGCTGATGCGTTATTCGAAATAAAGTCACAATAAATACAAAAAAGAATTTTAGAATATTTAAAAGCAATAAATTTGATCATTTTTATCATTATGATCAATCAGGAGACGCCGGTTATTTACTTGGAAATTTCTGCTTCCGGATATTGCTAGCACATGTACCAAACTTTTCAAAACAACAACCTGCACAGTCAAATACGTAACGGGTATTGCGTATTGCTTGGCGTGCTTTTCGAGCTCGCTATTATAACAAATGGCTATTTTTGAAATTTGGTGTTGGATAAAGTTTTCTTGGTCACAGAATATGTAACGTCATCAACAGGGCTTTTTCTCACCATTGTAGTTACATGACATATTCCCATGAAAAAAATAAGAATTCTAAATGTTTTAAAAAGTACAGGACATTCAGGCTCCTGTTTTAAGAAATTTAATATGCCTGAATTTTAATTGACGATGTCACATTTGTTTCTTATTATTTTGTAATATTTATTTATAAGACAACAGTTTGAAAATTATTGTTATTTAACATCTTCATGGGTGTCACTTAGATTCAAATCACAAGAATAATTATTCTTGATACCAATATTTTAAGAGCCGAATTCAGATAAAATTACTTATGATCACGAGTTGTTGGCCTAGGTTCAAAATTTAGGGAGAATACACGCCCCTTTTGACTGGGATTAAGTAGAAGTCAAGGAGAAGTAATATTTTGTGGTAAGATAATATATATCTTGCATTTTGTTGCATTATTTTACAATTTGAAAGTATTGAATACAACATTTAAATTATGAATTTTTTGCATTTTATTATACTTAATTAATTAAATTGACCATCTGATCAAGTAAAAAGAAAACAACAAAACAAACAAATCATATCAATTACAGCATTCAAGTGTGCATGAGGTGCATCATATATGTACATCCATACCCCATCCACCCACAATTTTTTTTTTTTAATTTGCAAGGCTGTTTGAACTGACAATATTCCCTTCAAAACTTCATATAAATTGTTTAACTCGTTTGGTCGTCAAATAATTTTTATGCCATTTTGCTTCCTGCCTTTGATTCAAGGAAAGTAGGATAGGAATAAAATGGGGGCATCCATGATCCCCATAGTGGTAAAGTAGCCCTGTAATTACATTTTGCTGGTAATATGCTTAGATTTGGTAATTTACCCTGAGTGTGACCTATTAACTAACTATCATTACATGAATAAAACACTGTGAACAATTAAAAAAAATTCAAGCAAAACAATGAAATTGTGGAATGAAATTTTATATAAATCTTTATTTTCAGTATTTGGGATTTATGCTTCAAACCTGATGGAAGTCAGCTGATTGTTGCTGCTGGAAATCGTGTCTTGGTTTATGATACAAACGATGGCACGTTAATCCAGCCGCTGAAAGGCCATAAAGATGCCGTTCACTGCGTTTGCTATGCAAAAGATGGCAAACGGTTTGCATCTGGATCTGCTGATAAAAGCGTCATCATTTGGACCAATAAACTTGAGGGAATTTTGAAATACACGTAAGTTTCTGTCGAGAACTGCACGTGATGAAGTTTTTCTTAAATATTGTGCTGTTTATGATTAATATAAATATTAAACCATGTTTGCTAACATTTAACAAAAAAAAATCTGAAATAAAAAGTATTTATCTTACATTTCTGTAGGAATCATTTATCATTAAATTGTGTGGTTTTATCATTTCAAATATCATACCCGTCATTTCAGACATAATGATGCTATCCAGTGTATGTGCTACAACCCAGTGACCCATTCCCTAGCCAGCTGTGCAGTGACTGATTTCGGTAGGTTTATTATTTCTAAGAACATGATAGGTCCCATGCTTTGGAATGAGTAGTGATGGAAAATAGTTTTTACATTTTGTGAACAGTGTATAATTAAATATGAATTGTGTATGTTTGGCTTTATTAAAGGGACATCATTCAATTTTTGCAATGCATTGCTTTAATTTTACAGATTTGGGCATATTTAACTTAAATAAATTCAGTATAAGAATGAGCAATAAATATATTTAAAAAAAGACTGGCTTCAAGAAAAAAACACACCATTTAAACGATCAAATTGTTGTCAGCAATTTTTATAAATACAACACAAAGCAATTTAATAAAAACTACACAAACGGTCAAATTTATGTGTTTAATGTAAACTTGATAATTTTCACAATTTTTTAACTGATTCTTATTAGTTGACAAAGCTAAATCCAAGGTATATGTCTACATCCATTGTGTTAATTTGCTCTTTTATGTACAATATTATTTTGTTTTGTTAAAAAAAAAGGAAAATCTGTAAAAAGGTACCTTTTATGTGAGCACAAGTTTAAGTGGCAATACCAGTTCTTTGCTATCTAATTTCATAATTAATTGAAAAAAAGGTTGAGGTAGTGCCATTTTACAACATACCTATTATTATCCCCTGCCAGAGGCGGAGGGATATTGTTTTGGCGTTGTCCGTCCGGCTGTCCGTCCGTCCGGCTGTCCGTCTGGCACTTTTGNCTTAAACAAAATATATGTTGCGGGGGAAATCAATTCTACGAATTTGCTTGTTTTAATAGCTTTCGCTAACTATGGTGCCTTATATGACGAGGCTTTTAACCAGAGTTTTGTCCAAGGGCTTGTGAAAGGTAGAAAAAGATCTTCAGTTAAAATATTTGTTTGTTCTTTGTTATTTCTTCTTCTTTTTTGATGAAAATCCGTCTTTACACTTGAGCCAAATGTTGCTTGCTTGGGATCAAACATTGTATTGTGTTTTTGCCAATATTTGTATATTTATATATAAAATCATCCAAACTCAGCATTCCAAACATTAAAAAAATAAAAATACATGATGATTTATATTTAAGCATATTTTGACGTTAACATTAAGAAATAAGAATCAGAGTTTTGCTAAACTTTTGTATAGATTTTTTTTTTTTAAGAAGCATTTAACCTTTTATGTTTTATAGTTTGTTTTTTGTGTAGTTTAATACTTTTTATTATAAACAGTTGAATGTTTTGTTATACAATGTTTTCCGTATCAGATTTTCAAATATGTTAATGGTAAACTATTAATTTACTCTTTTATAAATCAAAATTTCTAGGAGCACTAATAGTTTTAACCCTTTGAGCGCTGAAACCGAATTTTGAAGGCCTTTGCAAACAGTTTGGATTCAGATGAGACGCCACAGAACGTGGCGTCTCATCAGGATCCAAACTGTTTGCTATTCTGATAGTATTCTTTGGAAAAAAAATCGAAGAAAATGCTGATTTTAGAAATTCAGCAGACGCTATTTTAGCAGACGACAAATTTCCCAGCATGCAAAGGGTTAAAGCCAATTAGTGCACAACAAACATGTTTATTTGTAAACTTGCATAACTGACTAGAACTAGAATGAGTGCCAATAATGTATAAAAAAACATTGCATAAATAAACTGCAATCGAGAATGATATTGTTAAATAAATAATATTGAACGAAGCGCAACCTTATTGTTAAATGAACTACATGTATTCAATTTTTCTGTCTTGTTAACAATGCAGTATAGTGAGTAAGTATTGATATACAACTCAATTTATCGTTTTAATGTCAACATCAAGTTTTGTAAGTTAATTACAGCCAAATTACAGGATTTTTAAACCAATTATCTTTCTAATTTATAAAAGAAGAGCAAGACCTTTGTTTTTTTCACGTGTCCCATCAGAAAAGCAGATTTTTTTTTTTTACTTTTCCTGACCCATAGCTTCGAACCAGATCAGCCTCTGCATTCACCATCTCTTATTAACGGACGGCATTTCTCTTTCTGCCTAAAGTCGATTTATGATAAGAAGATACTTGGTTGAAACAGAAAGTACCATAAAATCAGAAAGTGTACTTCCAAATTAGCATTCAGCCCGTTGTTCAATGGTATACTAATAAAAATAAATAAATAAAGTAATGTAACTGTAACAGTATTCTGGTACTGGTAGGTCTCTGGTCACCAGAACAGAAGTCCGTGTCCAAACACAAGGTGAGCAGCCGGGTGACGTGTTGTAGCTGGACCAATGATGGGCAATACCTAGCGTTGGGGCTGTACAATGGACTCGTCAGCATCAGAAACAAGGTACCTGCTGATTTATGAAACACTCATTGTAAGGTAGCCAAGGCTTTAAAGATCTTACCAGCAGCATCAGGGATCTGATTATTTCTCTGCTTTTCAGCCATTGTGTATTTTTGAACTCTAAATTGTTAGCTGGACTATTCATCGAAAAGTCAGAGCTATACTTCTTACCAAAGCATCTGCTTCTGCGTAATGTTAATGTAAACATGCAGCATCTCCATATCGCTATTTCTGCTACAGGTATTCATTTGAAACACACATGTGTTCGGGGTAGTTGTGTGACATCACTTTATGAAGTTCCCTAACTCTGACCTGCAATTTAGCAGAATTATACCCCTTTTCAGACTTAAAAAGTTCAGGTTTATGTTTTCACGCAACTTCTCTATAACTCTGTATCTTAACTACAAAACAGATGTGTTTAGGGTCTTTATGAACATTCACTGACCAAGACATGTAAAAGTGAGCAGCTTTTTAGCAGAAATATATCTCTTTTTGTGCTCACAAAAGTCAGGTTAAATTTTAGTGCAAGATAAAAATTAAATTAAGGTGTTCGTGCAGTGAGTACACATTACTGTACCCACCTCAGATATTTCTTTGAAACATTGCACATGTCTTGTGGATTATCATGGGAGATCACCGACTAAGGTTCATAACTCTGGCCTTCAATTAAGCATTATTATGCCCATTTTTGTAATTTGTACAACTATGTATCTCTATGTCTACTACAGGTATTGAAATTCAACTTTACATATGTGTTCAGGGTCTTCATAAATAGTCTCGGACCAAGACCTTTAACCTTTACCAGCCATTTAGAGGATTATGCCCCATTTAGTGCTTAGAAAAATTAGGTTAAGGTTTGTGTGCAAGTTGAAATTGAGTTAAAAGTTTGCATACACAAAGTTAATATCTCTGTAACTACTACATATATTCAGTTGAAAAGTCACACATGTCTTCGTGATCATCATGTCATGTAACCAAGGGCAATAAGTGACTCTGACTTGCTATTTAGAAAAATCATGTCCATTTTTGTACTAAGAAAAAAGAGGTTAACCTTTGCGTGCAACAACTCCTATCTTTATAGCTGACATGTAGACCTGAATGGGGTTGTATATAGGGCCAGTTTGGTCTAGTACACTTTCTGAAAATATATGAAGTTGTTATTTCAATAACTTCAGTCAGAATGGAGATAGTGTGCAGAATTATTTATTTTAGGTAGGATACATGTGTACATCCTGATCTAGTATTGGTTTGCTTTTTGGGCCAGTGTGAAAATAGAACAATGATTTCCCCTCAATAATTTTAGTCTGGAGGAAGGTATTGTTCTGTACTTTTCTGTTTGGGTCGCTTATACAAACCTGACTTGCAAAGTTAATTAAATTCAGCTAAATTAATTGGTAAAAAATGGAAAATGTAATTTCTTGAGATTGTACCATTTAATTTATAAATATTCATCTTGTACTTTAACTTCAAATATTTTTTGTGGTCATTATATTAGGTTGCTGAAAGAGAAAGTATATTTTACTATTATCAAAGCGGAAGAAAAGTCTAGAGCGCTGTTTTTGGAAAGCTCCTTTTATACAAATAGTTTTTAAGGGGACTACTTCTATAAAAATTCACTTGAATTGAAGTATTTCTCTAAAAATGCATGTGTCACAGAATTTTCACAATTTTAAATAGAGACTTTTTGTATATAAATTAAATTAAATGTTTAGATTCTGCTCTTGAAATGCTTGTGTTTTAATACTTGTAAAGCTGCCTGTGTGTTTGTAGAATGGTGAGGAGAAGGTGAAGATAGAGCGGCCAGGGGCCAACACGTCCCCTATCTGGTCCCTGCAGTGGAACCCTTCCAAGTAAGTCTCTAAGAGAGCGGCCAGGGGCAAACACGTCCCCTATCTGGTCCCTGCAGTGGAACCCTTCCAAGTAAGTCTCTCAGAGAGCGGCCAGGGGCCAACACATCCCCTATCTGGTCCCTGCAGTGGAACCCTTCCAAGTAGGTCTCCTGCAGTAATATAACAGATAGTGAAATATTCAAGCAAACTGGCCAAGCAAGTCAGAATTTTTAATATTATCCTGAGCTGAATGGCGTTGGGATATAGAATAATAAAATTCATAATTTCATAGTTGTTGTCCGACTGAATGTTCATGCTGAAATTTTGCCCAGGACTTATTTTGTCTACAATATCAAGATAAAAATTAATGTATGTAGGAAGCTTGCATTGTTGGGAAACCAGTTCTTTAAACTTAACTGACATTCAGGCACAACAGTGACAGTTCTAGTATTTAAGTTAGGGTTGATAAAGTCATGTGTTCTGTTTACCCAGGGATGAAGCCTATGATGTGCTGGCTGTAGCTGACTGGGGACAAAGACTGTCATTCTACCAGCTGTCTGGAAAACAGGTAATGAAAGGACAGTGATGGCAAATTGGCAACATCTAGATTTACGACCAAATTCAAATCTCCCAATTGCACTGAAGAACAATAAAGTTAAAATTTTAATTTATTCAAACATGATATGAAAAAAAAAACATCAAATATGAAGACTATAAAGATTCTGAGCACAGTTTTACGTCTAAATTTTTTACGGAAATTAAATGTCATAAAATTATTTAGCATAATTCCCTTTGGTCTTAACAGTAATTATGAGTTTAAGAACTTTCACAGTTAAAGATCCAATATTTGCTGTAAGATAAATCTGTTCACATATTGGTGTGGATCATGCTGTATTACCGACTTGTGATAAAAAATAAATACCATTTACAATAATTATAATAATTATTATTATAATAAGAGTACAAATTACCTGAATGTAACTTTGCACAACATTTGCAGTTTGAATATTCATGAGGTTAATATAACTTAAAAAATATGGCTATAACACAAATTGCCATATATTGCAATACAGCAAACACATACTGCAATTCATATTGAATACAATGAATATGTTTTTATGCCCCCTTCTTCGAAGAAGAGGGGGTTTATTGTTTTTGGCCTGTCTGTCATTGTATGACGGTGTCTGTCCAAAAACTTAACCTTGGTCATAACTTTTGCAATATTGAAAATAGCAACTTCATATTTGGCATGAATGTTTATCTCATGGAGCTGCACATTTTGAGTGGTGAAAGGTCAAGGTCATCCTTCAAGGTCAAAAGTCAAAAAATACAATCCAAGGGAAGTAATAAGCTTTATAAGGGAGATAATTTCTAAGCCTGCCAAATGATACATTGAAATTTTATTTCAAAGCGGCGCAATATGGGGCATTGTGTTTCTGACAAACACATCTCTTGTTAAACAATGAAAAGAACAATAGTACTTTCATTTTTTTTAATGTTTAATTAGCTGTTTGTCATCAAAATCAAGTAAAAGAAAAAGAGAGAGCAAGAAAATCAGGGTAAAGCCTTTGTTGTTTTTTCAATATACATATAGAGTGATAGATTAGCAAGTCTATTTATAAGCTGTCAAGTATTAAGTGTTTTTGAAATGTCCATTCTTTCTGTTTCATAGATTGGAAAGGACCGTCAGCTGGGTTATGACCCCTGTTTTGTGCGGTGGTTCACGCGAGGAGAGTACGTGGTGGTGGGCGGGGGCAACAAGCAGTGCAACCTGCACACCAAGGAGGGGGTCAAGCTGGGCACCATTGGGGACCAGCAGTCCTGGGTGTGGGCTGCAGCCGTCAGGCCGGACTCCAACTATGTGGTAGGAATTGAGGAATTGGATATCTATTTTAAAGCGTCAAATTTTGGAGGAGGGACAGCATACAGATTTGCCCCAGTCCTCATATGTCCTGATTACAAACTGAGCAGACCTAGTTGAAATCCTTTCAAAATCACATATCATGCCATCTAATTATATGGCTTAAAATACTATTGGTACATTAGAGGGGTTAGCTTTATTTGTACCTATGTATACATGAGCACACCTTGAATGAGTCTATTACTTAACATAACCTGCCTCATGCGAAAATGGGTCTTATGCAATATTTGGCCAACATAGCTACAGATCAGCCTGTTCATCAAAGCAGTGTGGTAATGGGGCTACCATGTTTGCTTATAATACCACAATACCTTGCATAACTTTATAGCAAACAGGGTAGCTCCAGACCTGACTGGGCGCAGACGCGCAGGAGCTATGCTGGCCAAATATGGCATAAGACCCATTTTTGCATGACACGGCTCACTATAATCTCATGTTTTGTGCTGTTTGCAGGCTGTTGGTTGTCAAGATGGCACTATCGCGTACTACCAGCTCATCTTCAGTACGGTCCACGGCCTGTACAAGGACCGCTATGCCTACAGGGACAACATGACCGACATCATCATACAGCATCTTATCACCGACCAGAAAGGTACACTTAAGTGTGATCATGTCGACTAGCTCAGTTGGTAGAGTGCTGGACTACAAATCTTAGTATCACTGAGAATCATTGGACTCCCTGCCTGGCGACATAATGTGTATGTGGAATGGGCATGAAATTCTTTCTACAGCCGTTTTCTTCTCCCTACCTGTGAATCTAGGAGTTCAGTTGTTAGGTTCTGGCAAAATATTTTACAGTAAGTATTTGTAAACCAGATTAATATCAAAATTTGAGTTGGCTGACTTACAGCTGTGATATGATTGAAATACTGGGTTGATTACGGTGAAAAATCCAATTAAAAAAACCCCAAGAAAAATGGAATTGTGATGCTCTTAACATTAGCTGAGTTTTAAGCGTATTGGTTTATAAACAGTTTTTGTTTTAAAGATTTTTCTCTTTTGTGTGGGTATTTGTTGTACAATCTTTACTACGGCCATTCTCCGTTTACATTTATGTCTGACTCAAGTTGGGCAGTCGTCAGCTACTGGTATAACCCTTTGCATGCTGGGAAATTTGTCGTCTGCTAAAATGTTGTCTGCTAAATTTCTAAAATTAGCATTTTCTTCGATTATTTTTCAAAGAATACTATCAGAATAGCAAACAGTTTGGATCCTGATGAGACGCCACATTCTGTGGCGTCTCATCTGGATCCAAACTGTTTGCAAAGGCCTTCAAAATCCGGTTCCAGCGCTCAAAGGGATAAGTTTGTGCACTAAGTACTGGTAAACCAGCTATCCCAGCAATAGTGTAAGTTGCTAAACTGATGGCTATAAAATGACTCTGTAATACTGGTAAAAACGGCAAAAAACGCCAATTAACTTAGTAGCTGTTGTTGTTGTTGCCTATATTTAGGTGAAAGTGATTCATGTAATACAAGACAATCAGCCATTTTAAGGTGATGAAATTCCTAAAACTGGTGAATCCCAGACAGAAATGGCTGCCAACAAAGTGATCAGCACCTCTGGCATGCCCTACACTGTTCCCAGCAGTCGGCCATGTAAATTGGCAGAATGTTCATGTGTTACATTTCCTTATCAGTTATTTTTGTTTGTTATAACATTTTCTGTTTATGTTCTGTCAGTCATTGGCTCTATTTAGCATTTATTTAACCATTTTGTGCGTTGTTGAACATTTCTGTTATGTTGAATTTACTGCAATTTTGTTTCCTGCAGGCAACATAGTTACTTACTTAGCATGTCTTTGTACATGTATGAAGTGTAAAAAAATCCATGTTATACTCATTCCAAAGTAAGTGCAGATATTTGTTTATCATCAAAGCTGGCTGAAATGTAATATTATTGTTATCTGGCATGTGAATACACTAACAATTTAGTGAAACAATAAAATGTTTAATAGTATGTTACAAGAAATACAAGAAAGTGTACTGTAAGGTGCACATGCATTACATATAATTCTTCTATTACAGTTCGCATCAAGTGTAGAGACCTTGTAAAGAAGATAGCAATCTACAGACACAGGCTTGCAGTATGTATTACAATATACTAAATGGATTGTTATTAAGATAAAAATGCCTTTAGTTACAGTTTTATAAAAATTTAAATTTGCTGACATCTAATCAAGGAAACAGCTATCAGGGATTGTCGGGCACAATGGATGTCCTTAAAGTGTTGTCCCAAAATCAGGGACAACACTTTCTGCCTAAATTGCATTTTTGTTAAGAATAGACTTCCTTGAAATTAAAATCCATAAAAACTTATGTTATGCTGTTTTATTTGGTTTCCCTACTATTTATGTTGAGCTGCGGATGTACAGCTGGTCTGAAGCTAAGCTTTCCACATAAGGCATAATGCCTTTTTTCACATAACGTGAATCAAATGTTAACATTTATGCTGTTGTCATGTTAGGTTCAGCTGCCAGACAAGATCGTCATATATGAGCTGTACTCAGACGATGCGGCTGACATGCACTACAGGGTCAAGGACAAGATCGGGCGCAAGTTTGAATGTAACCTCCTTGTTGTGTGCTCACAGAACATCATACTGTGTCAGGTTAGTAACAGACATTCTTAGTTGCTTAAATAATGTGTATGGTCTCCTTAAGTTGTCTTGTTTTAAAACATTCTACAGTGCTACGGATTATGTTAACATGCAATTAGTAATTCACTTCCATTTTTTTGCAAAATAGTTTTTCACTTTAAAAATTTAACTTTAATTTGCTTTCCTATATTATTTAAAAGGAATTTTAGAGGTTAGCATTTAAGTTTTGCTGGTTAGCCCTATTTCCTGTTCAAAGCGTTTAAATTAACTTCTATGGCTTCTATTAAGAAAATGTAACTTTATAATTGATTTTTTTTATTCTATCAAATTAACTTCACGTCTGATAAGTATTGACCACCAGAAAATTACTCACATGGAGAAATACGAAACCAAATGCGATTGCAATTCGTATTCCAAGAAATCAATTAGTTTTTTAACAAAGTATTCTGAAAATCATATCGTTTTGGGGAATTTTAAAGTAGTTTTACTAAAAGATGATGCTTATCATGAGCGCTGATTACATAACTAGATAGTAAAGAAAGTGTTCAGCAGTTCATGAAACACAGTGTGTATTCTGAAAAAGTAGCTTAAACTTCTGAATATTATTATCGAATGAACATCTTTTTTGTTCTGTTTGTATGGGTGTACAGCAGCCCAGGCTAATTGCCTGTAATTCCTATGTGTCCAAACTGCAAGTCAATGTTTAATTGACCAATCGAAAATGTTAAATAATACAAAAAAAAAATCTTCAATCCCATACACTTGCAGGACAAGAGGCTGCAGTGTTTCACATTCCAAGGAGTGAAGGAGAAGGAATGGGTGATGGAGTCACTGATCCGGTACATCAAGGTCATCGGAGGGCCCCCTGGCAGAGAGGGGCTATTGGTGGGGCTCAAGAATGGACAGGTGAGGGAGAGGGAGGGGACAGGGAGGGGTAGGGGGAGTGAGGTGCCTGATCCTCTACATCAAGGTCATAGGAGGGCCCCCTGGCAGAGAGGGGCTACTGGTGGGACTCAAGAACGGACAGGTGAGGGAGATAGAGGGGGGCAGGGAGGGGTAGGGAGTAGGGAGTCACTGATCCGTGACATCAGGGTCATAGGTTTGGCCCCCTGGAAAAGAAAGGCTACTGGTGGGCCTCAAGAATGGACAGGTGAGGGAAAGAGGGGACAAGAGGGAAGGGTTAGGTGGGGTTTGGGGATAGAGTCACTGATCCTCTACATCAAAGTCATTGGAAGGCCCCTGGTACAGAGGGTCTATTGGTGGGGCTCAAGAATGGACAGGTAAAGGATATAGAGGGGGCCACCAGTAATTAATATTAGTGATTAAAAAAAAATCTTATGTACTTGGTTATTTAACCAACCTCATCTAAACTGGCTTAAGACCATAATGAAAACCATGGTTCTCAAATGTATGAAAATTGGCAAGATCAGTCACTTAAATACAAATATATTGCACAAGTTGTCGAGACCTTCCTTTCATCACTGCCTGTACATGTCAGATCCTGAAGCTGTTTGTGGACAACCCGTTCCCGATCCTGCTACTGAAGCAGCACACGTCCGTGCGGTGTCTGGACATGAGCGCCAGTCGCACCAAGTTGGCTGTGGTGGATGAGAACAACACCTGCCTCGTGTACGATATCAACACCAAGGAGCTGCTCTTCCAGGTTTGTGGTTTCAAACTTGTTTATTTAATTTTTGTGTTTGTTTATTTTATTTGATTTGCGTTGCAATTGAAAGCCTTAGTGTTATTGAGACACTTATAAGACATTTGTAGATCCAGTACTTGGTGTCAGGGTGATATCTTAAGGACTAGACCAGCTTCAGGTTCAAATTTGGAACCTCTCATACACAAGGCAGACAACATTTTTGCCACAGCAACCTTTTTTTTCAGGGTTATTAATCAAAATGGTTTTCTTTTGAAAGGAGATATAAGTACTAGCATTTTTTTTTTAAAGACAGTTTTCATGTTTTCCAGGTTTCATATTTTTAGTTACAATCTGAATTGTTATTCGAATAATTATATATTTTCGTTCTTTAATTGAAGCCCGGCCTCTACAATATATTTTTATATGGCGGCAATAATATGAACATGTAATATTTCATGTTGCATTCATTTTCAAACATTTTATACATGAGTTGTATGTTTCATCTAATTTAATGGCAAATTTTTTAGATTTATGTTGAACCGTATGTATATTTGTTTTATAACAATGAATATTACTACTTTTAAAACAGGTCAGTAACACATGTACACAATGCTTCCCTGACATTGTATGTTGTATTCCATGTGCAGGAGCCCAATGCAAACAGTGTGGCCTGGAATACCCACTATGAAGACATGCTGTGCTTCTCAGGCAATGGCCTACTCAATATCAAGGCCAGCAACTTCCCTGTTCATCACCAGAAACTACAGGTGAGTTGACTCCCTTTATTTAATAAGTTCTAAAAGTAATTACTCTGTAACTCTGAATATGTGTTACATTGGGACACTTAAATATTATGACACTCTTTAAATCAGATAGTCATAAAATTTTGTGACTCTTAATTTTGGGGGCTTTTTGAAACATTAATTTTTTACTGTTGCTTAGGTTTTTGATGCTTTTTTTCTGAATTGGAAATTAAGTGGTTTGTGAAATTCATTTGGAAATTAAAGTCGACTTTTAATAGTTACTGGCACTGATCAACTGTGATAATAATGAAATAGTCAACTGTCTAAGTTGTGAATATGGATGTGGATATTTCATAAGTCTCAAGGCAGCTGGGCCATTCAATGTGGCCTCTTACAGCGTACCATACATTACTCCCTGGGTCAAAGATCTGTTATCTATTGTCTGTGATTTACTTGTTATATTAATAAGTACTGAAGGCTTAAAGTAAATTTTCAGGGCTTTGTTGTGGGCTTCAGTGGTTCAAAGATATTCTGTTTGCACATCTACTCGATGTCCTCAGTAGATGTCCCACAGTCAGCGCCTATGTACCAGTATTTGGAGAAAAAACTGTTCAAGTAAGTTATTGTTGATTCTTAAATTATCTGCCCCCATACAGATACATGTTTCTTTTGTTGTACTTAACTGATTAGATTTGAATGTACCCACTTCAGAGGGAGGCATGTTAGTTTGAAATTGTTTGTTATCTGTCAGTGTTTTGTCACGCAAAGCGCAAAATGTATTCTGACTAGAGGAATTATAAACATATTTATCAGCATTTGAAATTTAGCACCTGAGTATTTTGGTCCTGTTTTTTCCGACATTTTTCCATCATTTCTGAGAGATGCATTTAAGATGGCCTGTCTAGAGATCACATACAGCAACTGTGACATAATTTAACATTAAAAATTAACTTCTACAAGAGGGGAGTTTAATGTTAATATGTAAGTGGCATTAATTGAAAATGTATATCTCTTGCCTGTGATGCTGTGTCTTGGGTCACAAACTGTGACTGGGAATGGAATTAATCTGAAAATTATAGCTTGATATGAGGGTTAACGTATCTTAACCCTTTGCATGCTGGGATATTTGTCGTCTGCTAAAACGTCGTCTGCTGAATTTCTAAAATTAGCATTTTCTTCACTTTTTTTTCAAAGAATACTATCAGAATAGCAAACAGTTTGGATCCTGATGAGACGCCACGTTCTGTGGCGTCTCATCTGGATCCAAACTGTTTGCAAAGACCTTCTAAATTCGGTTCCAGCACTGGAAGGGTTTAACTGTCAAGATCTTTCACTCTCTGGGGATCATAAAAGGTCACAGATAGTCCTAGGGAATGGAATTAATCCGCAACTATAGCATGATAGGAGCGTAAATGTAATTCAGACTGTTTGATCTTTAATTACCTATGGACGCATAGAGGGTGGCATGTCTTGGGGTCACAGAAGGGACTAAGAATGGAATGTCTGTACACTCTTGCTTGAATCAATTTAATTACAACTTAAACTATTCCGAGGTTTTACTCCAAAGGGATGCTTACACGCTGGTTTGTACAGATGGGGACTGGGAAGTGTATGATATTTATCTGTTTTAAGTTGTAATGTGACTGTTAGATGTAAAGATGTTTCTCTCCCCAGAGATGCCTACAAAGTGGCATGTCTAGGGGTCACATATGGGGACTGGGAGGTGTATGATATTTATCTGTTATAATTTGAAATT
The DNA here is from genome assembly GCA_007657795.1 of Dreissena rostriformis. Classification (NCBI taxonomy): domain Eukaryota; kingdom Metazoa; phylum Mollusca; class Bivalvia; order Myida; family Dreissenidae; genus Dreissena; species Dreissena rostriformis. The sequence goes on along the minus strand of VMBQ01001403.1, from coordinate 123,556 downwards.
TGACTGTAAAGATGTTTTCCTCTCCAGGGATGCCTACAAGGTGGCGTGTATAGGGGTCACAGATGGGGACTGGGAGGTGTGAGATATTCATCAGTTTAATGTTTCAATATGACTGTTAACTGTTAGGATGTTTACCTCCCCAGGGATGCCTACAAGGTGGCATGTCTAGGGGTCACAGATGGAGACTGGGAGGCCCTTGCCCACGAGGCTCTCGAGGGTCTGGACTTTGATACCGCCAAGAAGGCCTTCATCAGGATCAGGGACCTGCGCTACCTGGAGCTCATTCACAATATTGAGGTAGGAACCTGCAGATTTAACCTTATGGGATTGTTGATTGTTGTTTAGGTTTTTTTGTTATTTTTCGGGGTAATATTAATTGTGTTTATGCTTTTTCCATAATCATTAAAATCTTATAGTATCGGGTAATATATGCGCCAGCCTGACATTATTAATAACTGATTTTTACTAGCCTGAGTTACATTTTACTAGACACAGGATGTTCAGCTATTGGTTAGCATGAAGACTGTTTTCTTACGTCGTGTATTTAAAAGATTTCAAAACCTAATTTTAGCTATTAAAATGTATTTTTTATGTATTTTAAAAAGTACTTCATATGACTGTTTGCATTATCAGATATATGATATGTAGATAAAGGGGGAGGTAGCTCTTGTGTACTGTAAAGTAGAATTCCAATTTCTGGAAACAAAAGAATTACATAAAATTCATATTTAATGAATTGCAAGCGTTCAATTATAAATTGGCAACCAGTACAAATAGTCTTTTGCAGCCTTTGATACATGTATTCTGCAGTTTACTTAAAAAAAATGCATAACACAAGCTGGTGTAAACAGAACCTTATCTCATGAGTATATGTATCACAGGAGAGGAGAAAGCGTGGTGAGAATGACAACATGGTGTTCCTGGGCGACGTGTTTGCGTATCAAGGAAAGTTCCACGAGGCCGCCAAGCTCTTCAAGAAGTCAGGACAGGAACACAAGGCTATGAACATGTACACAGACCTACGAATGTTCGACTTTGCAAAGGTTAGTGATGTCAGTGATGTAAATTATACTAGTGAGAGTTTTAAGTGTTAAAACTGATTTAAGAAATTTGCAAATTTCTATTGTTCAAAGACTATAGTAAAATTATAGGTTCAGTATTTTGGAAACCTGTTTTTTGAAATTTCAAAAGTTATGTAATTTCATAAATGAAAAAAGCACAAATTGGTAAGCTCTGTAATGATAAATATTCAATACGTCAAATGATTATTTTTGAATCAGCTGGCTTCGGATTGCAATATTTCTTGTTCGTATTTAGTTCTTTAAGAATTTTGTTGACAGAGATGTCGTAGAAAAACATTTTACCGTACACATTGTTTGTGAAAGAGGTATCTTCAAAACTGGTTGCACAATGAAACAAGTGGAGACAAAACAAGGCACAATCATTTTTAACTTTTTCATTTTTACCTAAATTTATTGATTTTTTTTTTTTTTCAATAGTGTGCAAGATAAATGTGGCGTGTTCTGAGAAAACTGGGCAAAATGCTTGTGCATAAAGTGTCATCCCAGATTAGCCTGTGCAGTCCGCACAGGATAATCCGGGACAACACTTTCCGCCTAAACTGGATTTTTGCCAAGAAGAGACATCATTTTAACAAATATTCCATATAAGCGAAAATTGTCGTCCCTGATTAGCCTGTGCGGACTGCACAGGCTAATCTGGGATGACAATTTACGCACAAGCATTTTGCCCAGTTTTCTCAGAACACGCCACAAATTACTCCAGTGGGTGTTATTTTCTCAATGTCATTGTATGATGGTATAACATTCCATATTTTTTCCAGGAATTCATAGGCTCGGGTGACCCAATGGACAAGAAGATGTTGATCACAAAGCAGGCAGACTGGGCCAAGAGTAGCAACGAGCCCAAGGCTGCAGCAGAGATGTACATCAGTGCTGGGGAATATGTGAAGGCTATAGAGATAATTGGTGACCACGGATGGGCTGAGATGTACGATATGTGGATTTTAAAATTTTGTTTGCTTTTTTTTTTTTCACACTGAGATCTTATAATAGTTCTAAAGAAAACAGTTTGAGTTTATTAATCTTGAAGAGTGATAAAATGTTAATAGGTAAATAAATATATGAGACTTAAATGTCTATAAGTTACCAAATGACTACAGAATGACAGATCTAGCAGACATTATTGTGAATCAGTAACCAAACAATCCCAATTTGTACAGGTTGATAGATCTAGTAGACATTATTGTTAATCAGTAACCAAACAATCCCAATTTGTACAGGTTGATAGATCTAGTAGACATTATTGTTAATCAGTAACCAAACAATCCCAATTTGTACAGGTTGATAGATCTAGTAGACATTATTGTTAATCAGTAACCAAACAATCCCAATTTGTACAGGTTGATAGATCTAGTAGACATTATTGTTAATCAGTAACCAAACAATCCCAATTTGTACAGGTTGATAGATCTAGTAGACATTATTGTTAATCAGTAACCAAACAATCCCAATTTGTACAGGTTGATAGATCTAGTAGACATTATTGTTAATCAGTAACCAAACAATCCCAATTTGTACAGGTTGATAGATCTAGTAGACATTATTGTTAATCAGTAACCAAACAATCCCAATTTGTACAGGTTGATAGATCTAGTAGACATTATTGTTAATCAGTAACCAAACAATCCCAATTTGTACAGGTTGATAGATCTAGTAGACATTATTGTTAATCAGTAACCAAACAATCCCAATTTGTACAGGTTGATAGATCTAGTAGACATTATTGTTAATCAGTAACCAAACAATCCCAATTTGTACAGGTTGATAGATCTAGTAGACATTATTGTTAATCAGTAACCAAACAATCCCAATTTGTACAGGTTGATAGATCTAGTAGACATTATTGTTAATCAGTAACCAAACAATCCCAATTTGTACAGGTTGATAGATCTAGTAGACATTATTGTTAATCAGTAACCAAACAATCCCAATTTGTACAGGTTGATAGATCTAGTAGACATTATTGTTAATCAGTAACCAAACAATCCCAATTTGTACAGGTTGATAGATCTAGTAGACATTATTGTTAATCAGTAACCAAACAATCCCAATTTGTACAGGTTGATAGATCTAGTAGACATTATTGTTAATCAGTAACCAAACAATCCCAATTTGTACAGGTTGATAGATCTAGTAGACATTATTGTTAATCAGTAACCAAACAATCCCAATTTGTACAGGTTGATAGATCTAGTAGACATTATTGTTAATCAGTAACCAAACAATCCCAATTTGTACAGGTTGATAGATCTAGTAGACATTATTGTTAATCAGTAACCAAACAATCCCAATTTGTACAGGTTGATAGATCTAGTAGACATTATTGTTAATCAGTAACCAAACAATCCCAATTTGTACAGGTTGATAGATCTAGTAGACATTATTGTTAATCAGTAACCAAACAATCCCAATTTGTACAGGTTGATAGATCTAGTAGACATTATTGTTAATCAGTAACCAAACAATCCCAATTTGTACAGGTTGATAGATCTAGTAGACATTATTGTTAATCAGTAACCAAACAATCCCAATTTGTACAGGTTGATAGATCTAGTAGACATTATTGTTAATCAGTAACCAAACAATCCCAATTTGTACAGGTTGATAGATCTAGTAGACATTATTGTTAATCAGTAACCAAACAATCCCAATTTGTACAGGTTGATAGATCTAGTAGACATTATTGTTAATCAGTAACCAAACAATCCCAATTTGTACAGGTTGATAGATCTAGTAGACATTATTGTTAATCAGTAACCAAACAATCCCAATTTGTACAGGTTGATAGATCTAGTAGACATTATTGTTAATCAGTAACCAAACAATCCCAATTTGTACAGGTTGATAGATCTAGTAGACATTATTGTTAATCAGTAACCAAACAATCCCAATTTGTACAGGTTGATAGATCTAGTAGACATTATTGTTAATCAGTAACCAAACAATCCCAATTTGTACAGGTTGATAGATCTAGTAGACATTATTGTTAATCAGTAACCAAACAATCCCAATTTGTACAGGTTGATAGATCTAGTAGACATTATTGTTAATCAGTAACCAAACAATCCCAATTTGTACAGGTTGATAGATCTAGTAGACATTATTGTTAATCAGTAACCAAACAATCCCAATTTGTACAGGTTGATAGATCTAGTAGACATTATTGTTAATCAGTAACCAAACAATCCCAATTTGTACAGGTTGATAGATCTAGTAGACATTATTGTTAATCAGTAACCAAACAATCCCAATTTGTACAGGTTGATAGATCTAGTAGACATTATTGTTAATCAGTAACCAAACAATCCCAATTTGTACAGGTTGATAGATCTAGTAGACATTATTGTTAATCAGTAACCAAACAATCCCAATTTGTACAGGTTGATAGATCTAGTAGACATTATTGTTAATCAGTAACCAAACAATCCCAATTTGTACAGGTTGATAGATCTAGTAGACATTATTGTTAATCAGTAACCAAACAATCCCAATTTGTACAGGTTGATAGATCTAGTAGACATTATTGTTAATCAGTAACCAAACAATCCCAATTTGTACAGGTTGATAGATCTAGTAGACATTATTGTTAATCAGTAACCAAACAATCCCAATTTGTACAGGTTGATAGATCTAGTAGACATTATTGTTAATCAGTAACCAAACAATCCCAATTTGTACAGGTTGATAGATCTAGTAGACATTATTGTTAATCAGTAACCAAACAATCCCAATTTGTACAGGTTGATAGATCTAGTAGACATTATTGTTAATCAGTAACCAAACAATCCCAATTTGTACAGGTTGATAGATCTAGTAGACATTATTGTTAATCAGTAACCAAACAATCCCAATTTGTACAGGTTGATAGATCTAGTAGACATTATTGTTAATCAGTAACCAAACAATCCCAATTTGTACAGGTTGATAGATCTAGTAGACATTATTGTTAATCAGTAACCAAACAATCCCAATTTGTACAGGTTGATAGATCTAGTAGACATTATTGTTAATCAGTAACCAAACAATCCCAATTTGTACAGGTTGATAGATCTAGTAGACATTATTGTTAANTTTACCAACATGACCCCAATCTATAAACAAGAGCAGACAACTGTAACAAGCATTTTGTAAGAATTATGGCCCCTTTTTCCACTTAGAATATGCATATTATTGATAAATCTTTGTTAAAGTTTGCGTATCACCTCAAATATTTTCCTTGTCCCTTGACATATTGCTTTCATATTTTGCATACTTCTTTACCAACATTACACCAATCTATAAACAAGAGCAGACAACTGTAACAAGCATTTTGTAAGAATTATGGCCCCTTTTTCCACTTAGAATATGCATATTATTGATAAATCTTTGTTAAAGTTTGCGTACCACCTCAAATATTTTCTTTGTCCCTTGACATATTGTTTTCATATTTTGCATACTTCTTTACCAACATGACCCCAATCTATAAACAAGAGCAGACAACTGCAACAAGCATTTTGTAAGCATTATGGCCCTTTTTCCACTTAGTAACTTTGAATATTTTGTTAAATTTTGTGTAAACATCCACTTAACTTCAAAAGTATCAAGGCTATTGCTTTCAAACTTCAAATACTTTCTTACTATCATGAGGGTACTGTACATGGCAAGTTGAATTTGACCTTGACCTTTGACATTGAATTAGTTTGTTTTATGTCTTTACAAATGTTCAATACATTGTGGAAAATATACCTGAACTCAGAATCGTCTATAATGTACCACTTCTTAAAAACATAAGCGATCAATATGTTTCAATTATGGTCCTCTTCCAGTTAGAATATGACTATAATACCTTGACATTATTGAATATGAACAATTTCCCCATGATGGCTTACTTTATACTGTCAAGCACTTGAATAGTCGAGCGCGCTGTCTTCTGACAGCTCTTGTATAAACACAATGTTATGGTTTTAATTGTTGCCTTTTTTGTTTGAGTGTGAAGGGTGTAGTTTCCCAATTACTATGAAGAAATAAATCTGTGAGTTATTTTCCACGTCAACATGTCTTGAAACTAGAGTAAAGTTCAGCTACAGAAGCGCTTGTTAGGTCATGCAACTGACCTTAAAACATTTTAATATCATATATCTTTTTATGCCCCCCGGTAGGGTGGCATATAGTGATCGCACTGTCCGTCTGTCTGTCCTTCTGAAATTCCGTCACACTTGCGTTTAGGTTTCGAAAAATGGTCATAGCTTTTGCAATATTGATCATAGCAACTTGATATTTGGCATGAATGTGTAACTCTTGGAGCTGCACATTTTGAGTGGTGAAAGGTCAAGGTCATCCTTCAAGGTCAAAGGTAAAAAAAAAAATCAAATCGGCACTTTCTGACAAACACATCTCTTGTTCAGATTGTGTTTCCTTATCCTGTGTTCTTAATAATGATTGTTCTTTTGTCTACATGATGTCATTTTATTTTCTAAGAAAATCAAGAAACAGATATTTAATAGGAAATCGAGTTTATGAAATAAATATTTGTGGTTTTCTCTTAATATGCGTTTTGATATTGTCTGCATGATTTTGTGTTTGTTAACGCTTATTACAGAGTAAAATATCCTCTAGAGGTGCCCATGTCCAGGTAACCATGTTAATGATGTGCAGGAAATAATTTCTTCCTTTTTTATCTTAGTTTATTGTTGAATTTCTGGTGTTTTCTTGTGAAACGTGTTTTTATTCAGGGGGGAAAATGAGAAAAAGACAATTGTAAGGGAAGTTTAATATAATCTTGAAACACAGTTTTAAGTGTCACTTTCCTGCATTTATTAAATGGTGTTCCTAAAAATTGTGCATAACATGCTATTTATCTCCACAAAAGTACTACTAATCACATAACCTATTTTTAGCATGAATATGGACTTGAGTACCGTTACATCAGTATCACGATTTTCATTGTTTCTTTGAATGCAAACAATTAACAATAGAAAAATACCATTCAATGTGGGTTTCATTTAATTCCTTTTTTAATTGTTCTGCTTTGTTTCATGTTCTAAAATGGCCATCTGTTATGCCCTGTTTAATGTAATGTTATATTGAGATACACATCTATTGTACAACCGTTTATTATTTGGAAACATAACAACATGCATTTTATAATACTTAAACATACAGTAAATGATTAAGTGTACCTTTACACTTTTTTAAAGATTTTATTACAATTGTTTGAAATGAACAATTTATTATGCATATTGACAAACTGCTCTATTTCTAGGACCTCAAATGAAAGTATTTTGAATATATGGATAAAAATTCAACAAGTATCTTCACAAACAATTCATAAACTAACCATGCTGTAACCTTAATTTTGAAGAGTAAACATTTGTTTATATTGTCTTAGCAGTTATTAGACATATAATGTACATTGTATACAGATAATTGACTACATGCTGTTTTTACATAACTATGTATGCATAACAGGATTTGTAAAAGATTTGATTGAAACAAGAGTCAATCATTATAAATTACCATATGTGACTGTAATCATAATTAAGTACCAATTACGTAAAGGATACAGTTTCTGCCTTTTTACCTGAAGGTTCGTGGTTCAATACCCATTTAGTGAGGCGTTCTCACAATCTTTCCTAAGCGACCAAGTACCAGTTCTTTCCAGGACATTAAAGAGTATTGAAATAAGCTTAAGACTTTCAATGCAATCTAGCTATAATAAATAGGTTTAAGTTAAATCATGAAAGAGTGACATGAAAATGACGATAAATTAAAGAAATACTTTGAGTGCTTAATTGATGCTGATGGAGATGATGATTGTCAAAATAATGTTTGCAAGCTATAGGTGTGAACATTGAAACAAATAAAATAAATATTAAATAATAATATAAATTTTAAAAATCTAGACATCTGGGTCAGATGGCACGTCTTCCTCTGCGATACTGGATGGCTCATCCTCAAAGTATCCCATGTATATATTCACTGTTTCCATGACTTGCTGGGATTGTCTCTTGTTGGCCACGCGTCCCTCTCTCTTGCTGCAAACTTGCCTGAACAACGTTGGAAGTGCGCAGATGAATAATGCGGTTCCCACATGCATTATGACATGCAACTCTCGGAAGGTGTCCGTTTTTATCAGGAGGTTTATTAAAAAGAACAATAAGCCTAGTAAGACTCCCGTTTGAAGCAAAGTCAAAAACACTTGCTTTCTTCTTGGACTGTGCGTCTCTATGACCAATTCAAACAAAGATTCTCTAATACCTTTCTGTCCGTTTATGATATACATAACTTTGTTCAGACTTTCGTCCTCTGGTCCTCGAGAATATTCTGCTGCTTTCATTGTTTGCTTTAGAAGTTTTTTGTAGTTCAGGGAGAAATGTTCAAGACTGTCCCAAAGGTAATAAAAAATGGTAAATCCAAAGATCATGTAGCCGTATGCAGTTTTGGGAAATATTATTATGCCTGTGAAGCTGAAAATTGCCACTCTGCAGAAGAACAAAGTGGCATCAAGAAAAATTGTGCAGAACATGAATAGAAAGTAGAACACCAGTAGTGCTAGTAACATGGAAAAGATATATGCACAGATAACATCTCCAATACGGTTTCCAGCTCTGATCAAAGCTTTGCAGTAGCCTTTTATGACCACGAATCCAAATGAAACTATTGGAAGACCATGAAGTAGAAGTGTTAGACACAATTCTACAATGCAAAAAGCAAAGTAAAGGGGGAGAAGCAAGAGACATAGACGGCATTTATTTATTGATGCCCATCTCTTGATTTGAAGTTTGATGCAGTATGCCCAAAACTTCTTATTCATGATCATGTAAAATTCTGCAAGAAGATAGCAATAAATCTTGTGATACCGATGCGTGCTTTCCAAAGGCACTGCACCAAATAAACCAATTGTCTGGGCTTTTAGACTCAGTGGTGATGTTTCATATGACGGGTAGGCCCATTGTATACCCTTGTTAAGTAATTCTATTGGAGAGTCAGGGACCACAAGCAAGGCAATGGTGACCACAAAGTAGCAGCCATAAGCAATGAATGGGCCACCAAGCATTGGAAGAAAATTGATCTTACTTTTCTCGTAACCAGTTAACATTGAACGGAAGCCTAGCGGAACACCTGACGCTACACAATCCTTCACAAAGTGGGACAAGAAATGGTAGTCCAGCAATATCTGAAGTCCGATGATAAAAAACGTGGACACTGGTACGAGAATACGCACAAGGCGGGCTTCAACTTTCTGCAGGCATGTTCCAGCAAACGGTGACTTGCATGATGTCAAAGGGCTAAGTACCGTATTCAGGAAAGTGACATGGTTCTTACCCTCGAAAAGTATGAAGTCTGTTGTTTTTCGCGTCAACAGTGAATCGTGGTCTTGGATATTTATGACTGTGGAAGGTACTGGAACTCTCATGATTTCTTTCTCTGATAAATTATGGAATATGTACAGAACAAGTAATGGTGAGTAAGCAAATAAGACAATAGAAATTATACTAGGAAGTATCCACCACATCGGGTCAAAGTGAAACCGTAAATTTGAGCAATCCATTTCTCTTTTCCTTTTGGTCGTGTTATAATAGTAATTGCAGCAGGAAAATGTCACCGCTTCTAAGGGGCAAACAAGGTGTTTACAAAACTGGTACGGACCAATGATAATCCTTTCCATGTAACAGTAGAACGACGGACCATACACATCTTTCTTGTAGTTAATCATCTCTAAAGTCAAATTAGTGAATGCATCAGCAATAATCCTGTCATCCTCATTGTTTCCGACTTGTATATTTGAACAGTTTCCCGACACCCTAGACAGCTCAATCGGTACAGGGCGGTATGTAACGCTTTCATACAGAAGACCCATTGACCAAATACCAAACTCGGTTGGCCAACGGAGGTATTCTAATGCCCCTTCTCGGCCCCAAAATGTCCACACCCAAATGTTTGCTGCAATTGTGTACTTCCCCTTTTTCAGCTGCACGCCTTCTGCACCCGTTAAATTTAAATACATAAAGTTGCTCTGGTCCTTTTGGACAGTATGGCGGAATGCATCAATTACAGGCCTCTCGATACTCAAGATGCACTTGCCTGAATCATTCATTGGTTGGGATGAGATTTCGGTGTCGCTGGTCTTTCTCATATTGTTATGTTGCACCATATATGTGTGATGGTGAAATATTTCAGTTTGGAGATCCTCTTTCCCATGCTTTGACCTAGTCTCAGGGAGCTCTATGGTTCTGCCATATGCAGCATTCATTTCCATGTTTTGATGACCTTGTTCTTCAGCAGGAATGCTTGGCAAGATCTTTGTGGTAATAAGTACCAACAGCAGCAAAAAACGAACTTTGGTATATATCCTGAAACATTTTAAAACTGTGTTTGGTCTTCTGTATCTTTTGTAGGCTCATAATTTTACTGGAAAACTCTTGTGATATTTACTCTAAATAAGACAGGTTGTATTTTAATCCAGTCTGTATGGATTTAATCAAGAAGTTCAGTTTTGTCAATGATCTGTTTAAAGTATTATGTTAAAATATGATAACTGTAAAAATAGCACCAGTACTTACATGTTGAGAGTATTGCCAATAATTGTATTAGTTATGAAAGCCTGCACTGGAAAGCAGGAAAACTATCAACCAAACAAAACTATCTTCAATCACATCTGAATGATTCAACATGGAATTATTTTGAACTAAGCTCGGCTGAATTGAAAATTCAATATGTTGCATTTAACTTCCTCAACTCCTGCTGCTGCTGCTTCAGAAACAATAAAGTGACAATTGATGAAAGTTGTTCTCATCTTGACCTCAGCAGGGAGTATTCTATTAAAAACAATGCTGTATTTTAACTTCCCCTTTGGGTTCCTCACAAGTTTTCAATATTATAAATAAAAAAACATTTGCTCAAGGTCAATAAAATTATTAATACAAAGACAATGTCTAAGTGCTTGCTCAGGAGTGTGACTTGATTGTCATTAGTTTAGACCAGCTTAAACTGGTTAATTCTGTATAAGCATGTTCACAACTACTGCTCTATCTGCTGAAATTTTGGATGAAGTGGGAAATTGTATAAACATTCTGCATCTTTTAGTTTGGTAGAGTCCCAAATACTTTAAAATCATTATTATCCGTGTAACATTATTTTTTGTTGATTTTGGATAAACCAATCCCTGAATTTAAGAATTCGACAAACAATTTATTTCCGATGTTTCATGTTTAAAGATAAAAATAATGTAGACACAAAAAACATTAATAAAAAACATAATCCACACACATGCATCCTGCGTTTGTCTGCAATCAACAAACTACACTTTCTATATTGCATTTCAATGTCTTCTATGCTGACACTTTACATTTCTTGTAAAACGCTAATGCAGCCGAGCTTGCTATCGTTAATTGCATAGCAAAATATTTCTTTATATGTGGTCACTTTGAATGGCACATTTAAGTTTAAGCAAGATTTTTCTTTCAGGAGCTGTTACCAATGTGCTACAGATGCTCCACTACCAACCCACTTCTCAATCCAGGAGGCAGCAAATGTGTGAACTGCAGTCAGCCATTTGTGCATTCCTTTGTCTCATTCGGTATGTGTTAATATCACCCAAACTATAAGCTGTAGGTTAACTCTTTCAGTGCTGGAACCGAATTTTGAAGGCCTTTGCAAACAGTTGAGATCCAGATGAGACGCCACAGAACGTGGGTTCTCATCAGGATCCAAACTGTTTGCTATTCTGATAGTATTCTTTAAAAAAAAATGAAGAAAATTCTAATTTTAGAAATTCAGCAGACGACATTTTAGCAAACGACAAATTTCCCAGCATGAAAGGTTAAATATATTGATGAAGCTTACGAGCAAAAAAAATAAAGTGACATAAGATCCAAACATGTATTACTAGGTCCTATAATATGATTGATATCTAATTTGATATTTGCATAACATTGTATACAACTATAAATGACATCATCAGTATCTTAGGGTTTGAAATATAGCCTTTAAAACTGATTCTAGCAAGAAAGATCTTTAATTTTATTGAGGGTCTCTCTGTGAAAAGGGGGTTTAATCAGGGACAACACTTTCTGCTTTTATGATATGTTTTGTTTAAAGAAAGTCTCTTCTTAGCAAAAATCCAGTGTAAGAAGAAAGTGTTGTCCCTGATTAGTCGGTGCAGACTGCGCAGGCTAATCTGGGACGACACCTAATGCATATGCATTAAGCCCAGTTTTCCCAGAACAAGGCCCATTTCTTACTTAATGAGTTTGATGCCACTGCAGAGGTGCTGCCACTGGTGGAGTTTGTCATTGAAGACGGCATATCAGACGAGGAGGCCATAACGATACTGGACCTCTCTGTGCCGAAACCTAAAGAGGAGGAGAAGAAATGGAAGGAGTCTCGCACAGGCAGTATCCTTTTGGTGTGGAAATGAAGGCAGTTATAGTGGCTTGAGGTGTTTGATCTTCAAGCCAGTATTGTTAAGTTCTCAAATAGTTTTTTTATGTTTTTCCTTTGGAAAGCAGTGTCCAACAAGATGTCATTCAAGACAGTCATGAGAGACATATTTATCGACAAATTTCACTATTAATGCTTCCTCATAAAGTTTCATTCCTGCTTTTTTTTTTACTAAGTTTGTATTTGTGACCGTTTGATTTCTTTGTTGGTAATTTATTTGTCTTTTATTAACAATTTGTAAGATTTCTTAAAATTTTGCATTGTATTAATTATTTTTATGCAAGACAGTTATATATTCAAAAGCTACTTTAAGACATTTTAGTCTACTGGTAGTCATACAAAACATGATGGTAGTGAGAAGAAGCTCCATGCTAAACGTTCTAAATGAATGTCATTATTTATCCTTCATATCACACTTATTGGACAACTCTGCAAATTGAAAAACTACGCCAGCTGCAATCGCATGATATCTTCATGCAAACTGCACAAAAATTATACATTCCTTCTACAGGACACTACGAAACCATATGTCTTTAACTCAAGTGTCAGATATGCAGTCTCTGAGGCTGGGGGACGAGCAAGAAGAGGAGGAGGAAGAGGAGGATCCCTTCTCTAACAAACTCATGACATTTGATGTGAGTATCGCCCCCACATCCCTTCTCTAACAAACTCATGACATTNGTGTGCATTGACTATATGTACCTGCACACATTAAGTGTGTGCATTGACTATATGTACCTGCACACATTAAGTGTGTGCATTGACTATATGTACCTGCACACATTAAGTGTGTGCATTGACTATATGTACCTGCACACATTAAGTGTGTGCATTGACTATATGTACCTGCACACATTAAGTGTGTGCATTGACTATATGTACCTGCACACATTAAGTGTGTGCATTGACTATATGTACCTGCACACATTAAGTGTGTGCATTGACTATATGTACCTGCACACATTAAGTGTGTGCATTGACTATATGTACCTGCACACATTAAGTGTGTGCATTGACTATATGTACCTGCACACATTAAGTGTGTGCATTGACTATATGTACCTGCACACATTAAGTGTGTGCATTGACTATATGTACCTGCACACATTAAGTGTGTGCATTGACTATATGTACCTGCACACATTAAGTGTGTGCATTGACTATATGTACCTGCACACATTAAGTGTGTGCATTGACTATATGTACCTGCACACATTAAGTGTGTGCATTGACTATATGTACCTGCACACATTAAGTGTGTGCATTGACTATATGTACCTGCACACATTAAGTGTGTGCATTGACTATATGTACCTGCACACATTAAGTGTGTGCATTGACTATATGTACCTGCACACATTAAGTGTGTGCATTGACTATATGTACCTGCACACATTAAGTGTGTGCATTGACTATATGTACCTGCACACATTAAGTGTGTGCATTGACTATATGTACCTGCACACATTAAGTGTGTGCATTGACTATATGTACCTGCACACATTAAGTGTGTGCATTGACTATATGTACCTGCACACATTAAGTGTGTGCATTGACTATATGTACCTGCACACATTAAGTGTGTGCATTGACTATATGTACCTGCACACATTAAGTGTGTGCATTGACTATATGTACCTGCACACATTAAGTGTGTGCATTGACTATATGTACCTGCACACATTAAGTGTGTGCATTGACTATATGTACCTGCACACATTAAGTGTGTGCATTGACTATATGTACCTGCACACATTAAGTGTGTGCATTGACTATATGTACCTGCACACATTAAGTGTGTGCATTGACTATATGTACCTGCACACATTAAGTGTGTGCATTGACTATATGTACCTGCACACATTAAGTGTGTGCATTGACTATATGTACCTGCACACATTAAGTGTGTGCATTGACTATATGTACCTGCACACATTAAGTGTGTGCATTGACTATATGTACCTGCACACATTAAGTGTGTGCATTGACTATATGTACCTGCACACATTAAGTGTGTGCATTGACTATATGTACCTGCACACATTAAGTGTGTGCATTGACTATATGTACCTGCACACATTAAGTGTGTGCATTGACTATATGTACCTGCACACATTAAGTGTGTGCATTGACTATATGTACCTGCACACATTAAGTGTGTGCATTGACTATATGTACCTGCACACATTAAGTGTGTGCATTGACTATATGTACCTGCACACATTAAGTGTGTGCATTGACTATATGTACCTGCACACATTAAGTGTGTGCATTGACTATATGTACCTGCACACATTAAGTGTGTGCATTGACTATATGTACCTGCACACATTAAGTGTGTGCATTGACTATATGTACCTGCACACATTAAGTGTGTGCATTGACTATATGTACCTGCACACATTAAGTGTGTGCATTGACTATATGTACCTGCACACATTAAGTGTGTGCATTGACTATATGTACCTGCACACATTAAGTGTGTGCATTGACTATATGTACCTGCACACATTAAGTGTGTGCATTGACTATATGTACCTGCACACATTAAGTGTGTGCATTGACTATATGTACCTGCACACATTAAGTGTGTGCATTGACTATATGTACCTGCACACATTTTCAGTTTGAGCATATAATATTAGGATTAAGCAATATTTCCGTTATGTCCAACGAAAAATATTATATTTTGTTTGGTTGTCAATATTGCCAGTCTTGTACTTGCCTATACCAAACAAATGACTTTTAAACAATATTTCTTAGTATAACCAATGATATCTGCTATTAATTACAGCAAGGAGACACTCAATTCCGTCCAGTGATAGTGAATAGGAAAGTCTTGAAGACCATGTCTCGTGCAGATGTCTACATAAGGAAGTGGCCCAAGCCTCTTCGCCACCAGTATTTCAGATCCCTCCTCCCTGATGTTAGCATCACAATGTGCCCTAGCTGTCAGAAGGTACGCTGAGCTGTCTTTTGTTGAACGTCTTTTTTGTAAGTTTTTGTTCTATGGCAATATTGTATATTCTATCCATGACTCCCCCTGGCCCAAACATTTTTGTAGCCAACATTTTAGCCAAATGGATTTTTTTTTGTAGCAAAATTATAGTAACTGTAGCCAAAGTTTTAGCCAAACATTCGAGACCCCCTGTTTAAAGTCTAGGGGTGTAAGAGCACAAATAACTACAATACGAAGCTTTTATATATTTATATATTAACAAAATAACATTTTAAATGTATGTGACTAGCAGTGTCATCATCTGATAGTATTGTATCTAGTCACTTACATTTAATTATAACTTGTATGATGAAAGTGTTTCTACCAAAAGTCGTAATTGTATTAAAACTAATGTTAAGTTATTTAACAAAGCTTTACGGAGACTTAAGCTAGATATTTATGATTAGACAGATCATGTGTTGGAGCTTGAAAAATAGAAATGGCACAATAATTGTGTTGTTTGTTTGTAAGTTAGACATAAATTATTATCTCCACTGTTGATTTGTTTGACTATGAATTTCACAGTTTTATTCATAATTGTTTAACCCTTTGCATGCTGGGATATTTGTCGTCTGCTAAAATGTAGTCTGCTGAATGTCGTAAATTAGCATTTTCTTCGGGTTTTTTTTCCAAAGAATACCATCATAATAGCAAACAGTTTGGATCCTGATGAGACGCCACGTTCTGTGGCGTCTCATCTGGATCCAAACTGTTTGCAAAGGCCTTCAAAAAATGGTTCCAGCGCTTAAAGGGTTAACAGGTTATTGATTATCACAATGCTGTTTCAGCTATTCCACACAGATGACTATGAGCTACAGTATCTACAGAATGGACACTGCCCCTTCTGTCGGCACAAGATGGAGAACTGAGCAACAATGTGTGACATTGTACCAAACAAAATCCAAGTGTTGATGTGATTATAAGACTGAACTAACCACGATAATTCTTTCATGTGGGTCTTTTTCCCTTTTCACTCCCTTACTTTTGGTTATCTCAAAAGCTGAATGAAGTTATGGGATGTTTTATGTTCTCAGTCAATGCATTCTTTTTCTGGTTCATGTAAGGGTGTTTGATTGTTATGTGAGAAAACTGGTTTCCACAGATCAGGTTAAGATTTTCAGTATGTATGATACCAGGTTTTTGCTTGTATAACTTTAGGTGAATTGTTCTGAATGTAGGGGTTTTAAGTTTCCTGTTTAAGGAAATTAATAATAAGTATCAGTATTTGTTTGGCAAAAATTGGTGTTCATTTTTGTTTATCCGTCCATTATTTTGCCCCCACATATTGTCATATGTATTAAGTATGTATGTATGTAACAAATTGGTTCTTGATTGACTACATAATTGAAATGTATAAGAAATGAATTTGTTGTTTGTCAACATAAATCGCTCCTACTTGGAATTTTATGTGATTGTTAAAGATTTGTATTTTTGTTATCGTTAAACCAGAGATCTGCTAATAAACATTTTGATAATATGTTGAAATGCACAATTCTGGTCTATTAAGTACCGTAGTTGTATCGTGGAAGAAGTAATTTAGTGATTCTGTGTGCAACTAGTCCAACTTGTTGACGCTCTCAAATATTAAGCTACTTTTTATATGGGTAATATTTGGAGCGTACAACGGGCGAACGATTCAAAATGTGGTGGAAAGTTTTCCTTCTTTGTCTATATTGATGCGCAAGGAATTTGGTGCGCAACATTCAAGCCCCGATATCAGACAGTTAATATCAACGGATTGCAATAATATTTACATACCTGTGTAGATAATTCATTTCTCGATAATGTTCCGTAAGAATTATGTAATGACTCTTTCAATTTTGCACGCCTGACCAATTTAAATCAACACACTACTCACATTTTCCATTCGACTCGCTGTGTCCGCTGTATACCGCAGGTAGATTTTAATCGATAACGCAGCCTATTACACCGTAATGCCTTCTTCTGATTGGTTGATATTTAAATATTTCATAACATGGCGAGAGGTCAGTGATTGTATTGCGATTTAAGCAGAAGTTTAACTGAAACAAATTATGCCTTTTAACTTCAATTCCAAGATATTTGAGGTAAAAATGGATTTCTGAACTAAAACTGTATGAGTTGGTAATGTTATTTTGCAATTTTAAGCATATTGATGAAAATTTAAACTTTCTGATATCCACCACAAATTGAATCGTTCGCCGATAAGACGTTCCAAAGAATTTAGCCCGTATAAAAAGTATCTCTAAATTCTTGGCAACGTCTTATAAATAAGACTAGTGTGCAACTAATTACAATCCAAAAAGTAACGATGTTAATTTTGTATTTCAGTAATTTTATTAGATTTACTATTCACCGAAAAGTCTATGTTAAAATAATCACTTCAATGTGAGGTCACTGGCCAAGGCCCATACATCGAGCTGTAATTTAGCAGAATTATTCTCTATCTATAGCTGATTTGTAGACCTACAATGGGGTTGCATGTTGGGACAGTTGGGTCAAGGTCAATATCACTGTTGCTAATATAGGTAACATGTTTGCGCTCAATAACTCTATAAAGAAAGCAAATATTGTGCTGAAATTTTATATGTAAGTAAGTACAGGTTGACCTAGCGAGGGATTGCATTTGGGTCTATGGGGTTGAGGTCCTATTACTTAAAATAGAAATAGTGTTTCCCCTCGATAACTTTAGTTGTTTCCGCATGATAACTTTAGTTTTCTAGGAAGCTTACAAGCAGACGGCTCTTGGTACAGCTCTTGTTTATGTATGAAATTTGTTTTCTACCATGCAAATTTTATAATATTGACCTAACTTGTGTATGTTATTATGTTATGATAAAATATTACATATCTATTTTTATCTTAAATTGTGAAATCTCAGTATGAATTGTTTTCGTTATGCCATTTGATTTTATTGTACATAACAATTATATATTTATTTTCTTAAGATCTTTTTTCACGGTTGTCTTGTATTCTGTAATAAATTTACAATAATAATGCATTTGTATAAATTAGTTTGCTGTTCTATTTCGTGGGATGAAATCAGTGTCACCATAGTGATAGTGGTCAGAATAGGTTCTTACGTACGTGCCTATGGATATAAGAAAGGTTTTCAACGTATTATTAGTATGAGTAGCATAGACTGGAACCGTATTTATAAGCGCATAAGGGAACACATTTGGATATTTATTTTATTTTCACAAAATCTCTAAATGTTTCATGTCTATGTTTTACAGCAAAAGCGAATTTGCATTTTTGTGTTTGACAAAACTGCTTGCATGTGTTGCATTCCGCCCAGGAATAAAAAGGAGCAGTTGGAATTCAGCAGAATTAGTTATCATCAATCAAGTAAATGACTCTATAGAAACGACAGGGGACAATTCTAATTGAGTTCTTTACCAAATCATCTCACTGAGTTCGAAAAGGTTGGTTATGTTACAAAAACTGAACATACATGAATATCATCTTAGACACCAAATAAGGATCATAAAACTTCCTAAGGCTCTTAGCAATTTCAAAAACCACATAAACATTATTACACAATAAAAGCAATCAGTGTTAAACGAACTGAAAGGGTATTAAAAATCATCTCTATTTACATAAATATGTATATTTCCACCCAACCCAGGCGGTGGACATGTGTATAAGCTATGAAATGTGAAGCATAATTTTGTTTTAAGTCTACACCTTAAATATATCCAAGTCGAGACATAACACCACCTTTAACTGTCTTATGAACAAGCTGCTAACAAGTTCCCTTTATAGGACATACTTAGTACACGTTTAACATTAAACACATTCTGGTTCACCATTCAGACTCTCCTCTTCTTCTTCACGTGAAGGCTCGTCGTGAAAATACCCCATATATATGTTAACGCTGCGTAAGATTTCCTTGTGCTGTTTCTGATTTTCGGTTTTGCGGCTACTTTTTGCGCACACCCTCCTGTATAAGTTCGGCAATGCACAAATGAACAGTGCAGTACCCACGTGTATTATGACACTTAGTTCTCTGAAGTTATCCGTTTTTAGTAGAAGGTTAATTGAAATCCACAATCCGCCAAGTAGTATTGCCGTCTTAAGCAAGGTCAGAAACACCTGCTTTCTTCTTGGATTGTGTCTTTCGATCACAAATTCATACAATGATTCCCGAACGCCCACGCGTCCCTTAATCGTATAAATGACCTTTTTTAGTCCTTCGTCGTTCGCTCTTTGTAGAGGTTCCGCTGCTGCTATCGCCTGTTTTAGAATTCGTTTGTATATCAACGAAAAGTTTTCTAGACTGTCCCATAGATAGTAAAGTATGGTGAAAGCGAATATGAGATAACCGTAGGCAGCTTTAGGAAAAACGATGACCCCAGTAAAGCTAAATATTGTCACTCGGCAGATAAATAACGTTGCATCTAGAAAAATGGTGCCGAACATGAAAAGAAAGAAGAACACTGGCACGGCTAGGCATATGGAACAGATGTATGCACAGATATCCCCACCGGATCGATTTCCAGCCCTTATCAGTGCTTTACAATATCCTTTGATAACAATGAAGGCAAACGACACGATAGGTATTCCGTAAAGCAGTACAGCAAGTAATAGTTCGCATGCACACAAGATTACGTAAACTGGTAGCAGTAACACACACAGACGGCATTTGCACAAAGCTAAGAACCTGTTTATCTGCAGGCTTAAACTGTACTTCCAGAACTTGATATTCATGAGCATGAAAAATTGAGCTAGCAGAAGATTATATATCGTGTGGTACCGTCGTGTATTTTGCAATCTGACGGCGCCATACAAACCAATCGTGCTCGGTTTAAGGCTTAACGGTGACTTTTCACAAACGGACGGATCTGGCCAGTGCACACCCCGTTCTAGCATTTCAATAGGAGATTTGGGTATTACTAATAGGACACTGGTCACCACGAGGTAGCAAACCGAAGCAATAAATGGTCCCCCTAGTTTTGGGAGGAAATTTGTCTGACTCTTCGTGAAACCTGTAAGCATTGATCGAAAACCAAGTGGAACCCCTGTTTCAACAGCCTCGTGAACAAACCCATTCAAGAGGTAATAGTCGGGAAGAATTTGAAGTCCAACAATAGAGAATGTAGCGACTGGAATGCATATACGACTAAGTCGACTCACAGTAATTAGTAAGTATGTTCCAGCAAAGGCATGTTTACAATGTGTTAATGGTGCACAAATTGTGTTCATAAAGGTTACGTGACTGCAACCTTCTAATAATATAAAATCTGTAACACTGTTTTTTTCTTGCCGATTCCCATCATTTTGTGAAGGAATGGGAAACTTGTACGGTTTTGTCTCGGTAACTTTGTAAAAGAGGAACATTAAGAGTATTGGTGAATATGCAAAAAGGGCAAGTGAAAATATGCTTGGCCAGACCCACCACATGGCGTCAAAATCAAATACTTGCTCTCTGCACTCCATCTGTCGTGTGTTCTGTGAACCATTATAGAAGTAATTGCAGCACGAATATGATACTGCCTCTAATGGACATACGAGATGTTTACACAACATATATGGTCCTATTAGTACCCTCTTCCTATAGCAATAGAATGACGGACCGTATTTTTCTTTGTCCAGTGCCATCATGCCCTCAGTCAAATTAATAAAAGCACGACTTATAATCAAATCGTCCTCTCTGTTTCCAACTCGTAGGTTTGAACAATTTCCCGACACTCTGGAAAGCCTGATTGGTATTGGATGGTATGTTACACTTTCATACAGAAGACCCATCGACCAAATACCAAACTCTGTTGGCCAACGTAGGAATTCAAAAGCCCCTTCCTTTCCGTAAAAAGTCCAAACCCATACGTTTTCTCCAATCGTAAAATTGTCTTTTTGAATACTGACATCACTTGTGGTCGTCAGATTTAGATATGCAAAATTACTTGCTTCCGTATAAACTATGTGTCGAAATTGATTAATTACGTCCGTCTCTATGTTCAGTATGCATTTGTCTGAATCTTCCATTGTCTGAGAATAAGTACTACCACTGTCACTTACACGAGTGATGTTCTTATTAGAGATGGCGTCGTCATATTCCATAAGGTCTTTAGTGTTGACAATTGTTGTTTTCAATTGCGGTATGCTGTTATCGATAATTGTTGCATTCGGCGAATCAACCAATTTGTCCTTCTCCGCGGCTCTAGTAGTGTCGTGAGAATGTTCCTTGTCATGAGTTATATTTGGCTTTTTTAGTGATCCGACCACCGCTGTCAGCACAATAAGCAGCAACGACAACTGCATTTTCATTCTGAAATTTAGCGGTATACAAATGAGTTTCATTCGTGTAAAGATTGAATTTACAAGACCATGATTTATACTTTATTCACCCGTATTTCAACATACGCGACAGTTTTATGATTATGATGTATCAAACTTCTTCTCATCTCTGAAGACAAATCTCTGCGCGGGGGTATATGATGCACATCACATGATAAAGCACATATTAATGCTATTAACGCTACAATAGTTCGACGAATACAAATCGTACTACAATGTTTACAACGTCGCTTTTCAATTGATTAAAAACGAAGCAAAAGACATAATTATTAATACTACTAGTAATTTGACTGTATAAGACATAAACCCATTTTTCTCCAAATATTTTTACGCCGAGCATCCGTGTGGCCCCACTGTTCAAAGCAGGAACTTTAGTAATACATGTACTAGTAAAAATAATTAAACGAATGTATTTAAGCAAAAAAGTATTTGTACTCACTCGATATGTAGAATTATTTCCCTCGTATGTGTGAATCACATAAACGGCTTTCGAAAACCCTGCTTATCGAAGTCCAAGTGTCGTCGATTGTGAGCCAACTCGTGATGATTTGAATCATAACAGTTCATGTTCTTTAACTTCCTTTTTTCCCTTTTTTGATACGGCTTATCAACGCGAGTAAAACGTACAGTACCACTGTATAAAATGTATAACTCCCTAGTTCAACAGTGTTTTATGTTTATGAACACTATTTATAATTTCCTCGTTGTTTTTTATGTTTGCGACGTACAGATAGCCTAACGCCAGCTATTCGATTTAGGAGTAGTTAATAATCATTGATGACCCTAAAACTTGTCACTGTAGAAACGAATATATGTTGTAAGTTGTAACAATTAAACATTTGACCCGGGGCATGGCAAATATTACCACAGGCACATGATTAAAAAACATCTTGTAGAGAACCATATAACAATATTACATACCTAATATAAAACCTTCTGACCGTGTGGTTTCAGATGAAAGGATTCTTTAGGTTATTGTGTTTTATAAGTTTATATAAACGAGGTCTCCAGGGTGTAACCAGTTATCCCCTAAGGGTCATAATTTATTAAACTTAGCTAATGGTCTCTGCACGACGTTTCATTCCAAGTCTGGACTTTTAGAGATCAACATTTTTCTAATAAATTCTATTATAGGAACAGGAATTTTTGTTACATAATTTTGAGTTGAAAANACCTAATATAAAACCTTCTGACCGTGTGGTTTCAGATGAAAGGATTGTTTAGGTTATTGTGTTTTATAAGTTTATATAAACGAGGTCTCCATGGTGTAACCAGTTATCCCCTAAGGGTCATAATTTATTAACCCTTTGAGCGCTGGAACCGAATTTTAAAGGCCTTTGCAAACAGTTTGGATCCAGATGAGACGCCACAGAACGTGGCGTCTCATCAGGATCCAAACTGTTTGCTTTTCTGATAGTATTCTTTGAAAAAAATCGAAAAAATGCTAATTTTAGAAATTCAGCAGACGACCTTTTAGCAGACGACAAATTTCCCAGCATGCAAAGGGTTAAACTAAGCTAATGGTCTCTGCACAACGTTTCATTCCAAGTCTGGACTTTCAGAGATCAACATTTTTCTAATAAAGTCTATTATAGGAAAAGGAATTTTTGTTACATAATTTTGAGTTGAAAAGAGGTCATAAAAAGTATGCAATTCTTAACGTCGGATAATACAAATTACACCTAGTTTACGCATAGTGTCGATCAAAAGTCTTTGTTAAGTAAGTTAATTCGCTATTTGCAACGGGGTAGGGACACTCGCCAAGCTTTACTTGAATATATTGTGTAAATTTGACATTTTCTAAAATTGACTGCGACTGCTTGGTTGTTGATGTTTGTTTATAGATGGTTGGAGCAACATACATAATCATGTTTATTTTCATAAACATAATGTGTTTCAACTTTGATGATAATATCTTATGGATTTCGGAGTTATTACAAGTTCATTATTCACATCCGTCATATGGGGCGCAGATGGGTCACATTTTGGTATACACATATCCCTGACATTTAATTGGAAAAACGAAACTCTTCTCATCGACGTGACATTATGTTTTATAACATGTTTACACAACGTTGATATTTCACAAGATCAATATGCTATATCAATGCACGAACGTATTGTGTGTAAAGTTGAAAACATGTTTTATTTCATAGTATTCAGTTCTTTGTTGAATTTGTTTTTACGCCACCTCAGTTTTCAATTTGTGTCAAATTGAGAGAAAAGGTTGGAAAATGTTTCCAGGACGAAGTAGACATAAAATGCACAGCGTAAAACCGCGAAAATATCATATTTATATTATTTGCCTGTAATGTGTTTATGTAGCAAGGTAGATTTTGCGAACTAAGAGCGAGTTGGACATTAAAGAACTAGCCCAAGACTGCGAGAGACATATGGCAATGGCAAAATGTGTTCATATTCCCGGCTTCATCTACCTTGTGCTTCAAATTGTTCTGTTAGATAAAGTTTTGCGTATTGTAATGGGTTGTTTTCTGAGCAATATGCTGGGTAGCTCAACATAAAATGTATATTGGCAGCCTCTTTGGGACACACATGCAGCCCATATGGGACCAATATTGGTCTCATATATCTTGCTTGCTGGGGACGTCTACTGGTATAACTCTAAGTGATCAGGCTCGACGAGTATTACATGAGTGAATGGCTGCATTTCACTTACACTGGTGTCATGTCTTTGGTTTTATTGTAACTGTAACCGAACGAAGAAATAGATAGACGGGGATTAAGACGTGAATAATGTGTTTATTTTCCTGAGATTCTCGGGGTTAATCATGTTTCTCGAGTTGTCGATCCTAAATTACACTCTACCACACGGCTGATTCCTTGAGTGCCGCTATAACCCAGATAGCTATGCCAGCGGGAGTTTCAACTCCTGACAGGGCTTCCGAAGCTTGACATGTGGAAGGATTGAGGACAGGCAAATATCAGTCACATCTCTCGGAGGCTAAGCGGTATGAGAAGGATCTCTTAGACAGGAAAAGTCGGAAAAAAACACTTTTGAGGACGTAAGCACTTGACCAAAGTGCACATACAGATGTTGAACGCTTTTAATCCAACAACATGGAAAATGATTGATCTTTGTGTGATGGTGGTCTGTCTGTGGAATCCCCCGGGCTGGTCGAGTGCCGGACTCTATGCCTCGAAGGGGTCCAACTTAAGCTAACGGAGGTCACCCCGTCCCGCTGCGAGGATTCCGGTTACGGAGGCGGGGTAAATGCCTCAGTATCTACATTTTCTGTACATTTACGAAATCAACGCTGCGCTCACAAGCCTCGTCGTGGAAAATGAATATTTTTTACAAAATGAGATTAACTTTGCCACTATGTCCGTTGTCAGTATCAGTCACTGTTTTGTGCTCTTTCTAATCCTGGTCAGCTACTAGTGTACACATGTTTTTAAAAATCAATCGAACCTTGGAACTTGGGACCTTGGTGCTCATACACTTTGGTTGGTATACGTGCTCATTTGGGAAAACACGTATTTATTTGAACTTACAATACAACTACACATTGGATCAATTATCTCAGCTTAAATTTATATGTAAGCCACAATCATGCTCTGAAGTGAGAAGACCTTAAACGTTGAGCGTTAAGAACAGCATATGTATGTCAAGTTCCACTGTATTGAGTGCTAGATCAAAAGAGTTCATAAGTTGTCGAGTGTTCACACAATTCACACACGATTAAGAGGATATAGTGCACAAGGTTCACACAAAAGCAACGGGGATAATGCTTGTTAAGTGTTTTACCAAAGCAAATTTCTCGTGTAGCAAACGTCGGCAAGAATGGACAACACAAATGGGAACATCTATTGGAAATAGTGTAAGGCTCTTTTTATCCAAATATATTTTATATCTCATGATTTATTTCAAAACTACTTAAAAACATTAAAGAAGCAAAAAACTTAAATACTATGTATTGATACTTATACTAAAATGTTTGTACATAGAAACACTCACAAAAATACTGCTCTTGTAATTATTGAACAACTTACAACAAACAAATGGTCAACACAGAAACACGGTCTTAAACGTTTGTTGTATCCAGTTCTATAACAACAATTCACCACCTCGTAGTGTCGTTTATTTACAAGCTGCAAACAAGTTTACTTTTATAGGAAACACATTCATAAGTTTAAACACATTCAGGTTCCCCATTCGGCAGTTCCTCTTCCGCTTCGCTTGATGCCTCGCCTTCGAAATATCCCATGTATATTTTGACACTGTGCAATATTTCTCTTTGTTGCTTCTTATTTGAGGTTTTGGTGCCATTGCTGCATACCCTCTTGCACAATGTCGGCAATGCACAGATAAACAATGCAGTACCAACGTGCATTATGACGTGCAGTTCCTTGAAATTGTCAGTTTTTAGGAGAAGGTTGATCAAAATCCACAGGCCACCTAGTAGTAATCCCGTTTGAAGCAAGGTCAGAAAAACCTGCTTTCTTCTTGGCCTGTGCTTCTCAATAATAAATTCATATAATGATTCCCGAACGCCTGTATGCCCTTTAATCGTGTAAATGACCTTGTTCAGTCCCTCGTCGTTAGCTCTTTGTAAAGATTCCGCTGCTACTATCGTCTGTTTAAGAATTCGTTTGTATATCAACGAAAAGTTTTCTAGACTGTCCCATAGGTAGTAAAGTATGGTGAAAGCGAATATGAGATAACCGTACGCGGTTCTAGGAAAAACGATGACACCAGTAAAGGTGAAAATTGTCACTCGGCAAAGAAATAGTGTTGCATCCAGAAAGATGGTGCCGAACATGAAAAGAAAGTAAAAAACGGGAACGGCAAGACACATGGAGCAGATGTATGCACATATATCCTCGCGAGATTGGTTTCCAGCTCTTATAAGTGATTTACAGTATCCTTTGATGACAATGAAGGCAAACGACACAATCGGTAATCCATAAAGCAATAGGACAAGTAATAATTCAAAAGCACAAAGCGATACATATACCGGCAGCAGTAACACACATACGCGACATTTGCGCAAAGCTGACCACCTATTGATCTGTAGTCCTACACTGTACTTCCAGAACTTGGTGTTCATAAGCATGTAAAACTGAGCTAGCAGGAGATTATATATCGTGTGGTACCGTCGGGTATTTTGCAATCTGACGGCGCCATACAAACCAATCGTGCTCGGCTTAAGGCTTAACGGTGACTTTTCACAAACGGACGGATCTGACCAATGTATGCCCCGTTCTATAATTTCAATAGGAGATTTGGGGATTACTAATAGGACACTGGTGACTACGAGGTAGCAGCCCGAAGCAATAAATGGTCCACCTAGTTTGGGGAGGAAATTTTTCTGACTCTTCGTGAAACCTGTAAGCATTGATCGAAAGCCAAGTGGAACCCCAGTGTCAACAGCCTCGTGAACAAACCCATTCAAGATATAATAGTCGAGAAGAATTTGTAGTGCAACGATAGAGAATGTACCAACGGGAATGAATATACGACTAAGTCTACTGACAGTATTTCGTAAGTTAGTTCCAACCAATGCATGTTTACATTGTGTAAATGGCGTGCAAATTGTAGTCATGAAGGTAACGTGACGGAGACCATCTAGTAATATAAAGTCTGAGGCACTTTCAGGTTCTTGCTGATCCCGAACGTTTCTTACAGTTGAAGAAATTGGAAATTTGTAACGTTTGGTCTTCGTAACTTTGTCAAAGAGAAACATCAAGAGTGTCGGCGAATATGCAAAAAGGGCAAGTGAAATAATACTTGGACAAACCCACCACATGTCGTCAAAATCAAATTCTTGTTCTCTGCAAACCATCTCTCTGTTCTTCTGAGTGCCATTATAGAAGTAATTACAACACGAATATGTCACTGCCTCTAAGGGACAGACAAGATGTTTACACAATATATATGGTCCTATTATTACCCTCTTCCTATAGCAATAGAATGACGGACCATATTTGTCTTTGTTCAGGGACATCATTTCCTTAGTTAAATTTACAAAAGCACGACTTATAATCAAATCGTCCTCTCTGTTTCCAACTCGTAGGTTTGAACATTGTCCAGACACTCTGGAAAGCCTGATTGTTATGGGATGGTATGTCACACTTTCATATAGAAGACCCATCGACCAAATACCAAACTCTGTTGGCCAACGTAGGTATTCGAAAGCCCCTTCCTTGCCGAAGAAAGTCCACACCCATACGTTCTCTCCAATCGTAAAATTGGCTTTTTTAATACTGACATCACTTGTTGTCGTCAGATTAAGATACGCAAAGTTACTTCCATCGGTAAAAATGATGTGTCGGAATTCATTAATTACGTCCGACTCTATGTTCAGTACACATTCGTCTGAATCCCTCATTCCTAAAGATTTAGAACTAACACTTACAATTCCAGCAGTGTTGTTAAGATCAGAAATGATGTCGTCATGGTTCACAGGTTCGTTAAAGCTGACCATTTCTGCGTTAACTAGCTCCTTGTTGTTGTTGATAATTGTATAATTATTGAAATGGAACGAGTTGTCGTACGCAGCGTCGTTAGTAGGTTTGTGAGGGTGATGATTGCCATGAGTTATATCCGGCACTTTTAGTGATCTGACAACCACTGTCATTAACATCACCATCAATAACAATTGGAAATGTTCTTCCATTCTGAAAAAGGAACCATTTTAGATAAATAAACAAACTTTAATTGTATTCATGTGAAGATTTTTTAAGAAGGTCACAATCTTTATTTAATTATATTCCCACATTCAGTGCATTTGGTGTGCATTATAAGTAACTGAATTAGCACTGAAAAGTGTTTATTCAACAAGATTACAATAATCAGCAATAAACCCATATTTTGGAAGGATGTCATTTTTTGCAGAATTAAATAACTATGCTATCACATCGGTTAATAGTTGACGGAGCTTAATTCGGAAGCTAACTCATTGATGCGGTACCTTATATTAAAACTCGATAATAACTTAGCGACATCGCTAATTTAAGAAAAGACACACATCCGTTAATGTCTAGAATCTGCTTGATATGTGGAAATGAATGTTTTCACGAATATGGATCGTGAAAACATTACTGCGTAAAACAATAATATACGGGCCAAGTTTTTCTCACATGCACATGGGTGTGCCTCACCAAAGCCTGTGTGTGATAAATGCAACATTAATAATGCTTAATATTTGTACACATTGAAGCAAAATGTCTGTACTCACTGTGTATGTAGAATATAGTCCCTCGAAGTTTTATTTCTCATAAACAGCTTTTATTTAAATAACCCTGCTGGTTTCATTCGTTTAACAATAGCAATTGATGTTCTTTAACTTCCTTTTTAGTCGTATATCTCCCTTCAATTTATTTATCGTGAGCTTATCTTTAACCCTACTTAAACCTTACAGATCCATTAAATACAATTCATAACTTCCTTGCTGAAGTTCTGTTTGTGTTTGTGTGAGTGGGAGATAACGAGTATCTTACGCAGGCTTTTTAATACAGGAGTGCAGGCAATTGGAAAACGTTGAAGAAAACTTAGCATGGTGTGAATTAAAACTCGGTATAAAAATATTTCGTATTAATAATGGGCCCTAAACAAGTGTTTATGTTACAATTTTGTGATTATAAACTTAACATTGTTCCAAGGGACTGCGTCTTTATTGTAGTTGAAGTTTGTCCGTTTACATAGCTGGTTGCAACAGTACATATGATGATGGACCTTTGCATTAGTACTATGATTGCCTTAACATAAGCATGCTTTACGCTATATATATATATATATATATATATAGAACACAAACTACATTCAAGAGAATATTTACTAGATCTGAATGTGTGACACAATCATTATAATCAACGGTCAATAGAACTTGTGATCACAAATATACAAGACAGTCTATACAAATGACCATAATTTCAAATCGAATCAATTTGATCAAATAAATAATTAAGCCCAATAGCTTAAATAACTCAATTCCGCCGATCAACTCCTGCTTATACAACCTAAAACAGGTAACAATAACGGCTATCACTATCCACACAAATTATGCATGCACAACTATACAAATACTAATTGCACATAATAAACAAAACATTTAACAAACTAATTCTACTAATGAAAATATAAAATATAAAGCAGAAATATACAAACACAAATCAAAAAGGGGTGGGCGGGTGTGGCTAAATTTTCGAATCAATAATAGATCGATCGTGTCAAACAAAACTGTGACCCAAAACGCGCGAATCAGCTGTTTTTATAAACTAGCGTATGAATTCATTCATGCATGAGTGGTCAAGCATGAAGGGACTACTTGTGGCTGTTATCGATAATTAATAGATTTTATTGGAGAAAATGCTTAAAATTATATCATATCCTCAAGACTCAAATACGACCAAGAACACAAACTACATTAAAGAGAATATTTATTAGATCTGAATGTGTGACACGATCATTATAATCAAAGGTCAATAAAACTTGCAATCACAACTATACACGACAGTCCATACAAATGACCATAATTTCAAATCGAATCAATTTGATCAAATAAATAATTAAGCCCAATAGCTTAAATAACTCAATTCCGCCAAAAACCCGCCAAACAATTCAAACGCAAAGTAAAACACAAAGTATATGCAAGCAAGTTAAATGACAGTACAATGGGAACAAAACACATTTATAAATTAAATCTCACTTACATAACTGCTATATACATCATCAGGAAACTGCAATAAATATATATTATCATGTATGTCACAATGCAAAGTATTCCACATAACAATTGAGAGTTGAACATCAATGAACGTATTAATACCAAAACTCAAGGGACCTAAAAAGACAAGAGTGACGTCAGTATATACCATCACCACAAGTCTTTACCTTTGAAAAGTAATGATGCCTTGTCTTAAGGATGAAATCACCAGAATGACATAATGATGCTGTCATCACAAGTGTAAAGATCTGAAGGAATAACCTATACTCCCTTCAAGACCCTAGGAAACAGAAAACAACCCTAAAATTTGGCATCAATACGTCCACCGAAATCCAAACCTCGAAACAGACTTTCATAATAAGGTAGTTGTTATAACTAAAAGTGTTATAATGCATCCAAATAGTAATATCATTATATAAACCACAAGCACTTAACATATAAATCCTGACAAAGACTAGTTTAACTCATTCCTAACATAAAATAAGTAGTATCAGAATGATAACTATTTGTGCTACGTGTTGGCTTCAAAAAAATAGAATATTCTACTAATCAAAAAGTCGTCTATTTGAAAAGTCAAGGACAGCAATTTCACGCATTAATTTCTACCTTTTAACAAATGTGAGACAACCCTAATGAATTTTTTTTAACAAACGAGTACCCTCTAAATTGAGATGTAACCCTCCATCCCGGAAAAACTGAACAATCAGGTATTCCAAATTTGAAAAAGACCTGTAACTATGTACGCACTGGCACTGTCTCTCTTTACATTTGACTTCTAAGTGCACCTGTTTAACTTTATCTTTGGTAAGCCTAAAGTCAAAAGGACGTGGCAAAATGGAAGAAAATACAATATGTGTGTGAGGATCAATACGTCTGATTAAAGTTATCAAGTTATTGTAAAAACTTATGATTTCATCAACTGAGTATGATTCACTCTGGTTTCTCGTGGTTATATCGTTCGTACCAACATGAATGAGTGTGAACGGCTTGCTCACAAGTGAAGGTGAGCTCTCTTTTTTGGCAGATAAACGAGCTATGTTGATATCCGGGAATGGAATGATATTTGCGTGCCATATTCCCCCAAGATCCTTGGCGATGGAATCCGATATGATATTAAATACCACCCCTGTAATAATATTTTTTTTTTTTTTATAAAACGACCGCTTTATCTGACCAATTTAATTCCAAATATGCCTTAAATGCATCGGATTTCCAATCGCCAAGAATTTGAATATGTGAATGAGGAATATCCATTCTATGTGCTAATGTTGTAAAACCCCGTCTAAAATAATGTGTTGAAAACTTATCGGCATCTAAACCTATTTCGGTAATACGTTCTCTTATTTTTTTGAACAAATTGTTAGTGATGACCGAACCGTTAGATAAAGTAAAAAAAAATGTATAATATAATAGTGTAACTTAAAAGCCAATAAGCGTTCATACGCTGCCACGGGACATAACCTTTTATCTTCTAATCTCTGTAAAAGAGTAATTATCTCCCTTTCACCAAACTGAATAGTCTTTGACCAGTTAAAATGTAATAAATTTAATTTTCATGAAACTGAAAACTATCCGTGCTTAAAATTAAAATTTTCCCCGATTCAATATCAGATTAGGAAGTTGGGACTAGATTAGACTTTCTGGCACATAAGAAAAATGCGAATAGAAATAAACACCAATATACAATATTTTCCGGTGTGGAAAAATCTAAAACGACAAATATATGTAATAAAATCTCTAGCGTCATAGGTTCAGCACGTTTCACGGTCCAAGGATTTAATCTAGATAAACCCCTAAATGATAAATTACGTAAATAACCATTAATGTGATCTATATCATAATCTAAATACAAATGCATTGTTTTCACTCCACTGACATAATTCTTTATACTATCAATTGACTTAAATGATCTTCTGAGAAATTAACCGTACAGCTGTAAGGTTGCAGTGGACGCCGGTAAAAAGAAAACAAAGTTTTAAATATAGACAGAATAAAATAAAAGACTCCCACTGTATTCGCAAATTCTGATTTGCTCCATCAGCAAAAGCTGACTTAAGGGATTTGGTGAGGTCCTGTCTCAATACTCCCTACTGTGACTCTGAAACAAATTAAACTACCAGTCAGCATGTAATCTAAATAAATCTTCAAAGACAGCTACATCCACCAGAGGAGAGACATGAGAGACATGATAAAAAACTCCCTTCTATACGTCAAATCCAAATCCCACCTTGATAGGCAATCTGAAATACGATTGACATTAGAACTAAGGTGTTCAGCCTTGATCTGGAACTCATTGACAGCAGCAATTAAACATATTTCACGTGAACATTGCTGTAAAAATTCACTTTTCGCCTTTCCTGAATTAATGACTATACAAACTGCTTGATTATCACAAAAGATAACAACCCTTTTTCCTTTTAATTCCTGACTCCATGTCTTCAAGGACACTACTACTGTTAGCATTTCCAAACAAGTAATACTCAATTACTGAGCTAGAATAAACCCTGGAAAGGTACTGTGAAAACATTCATTTCCACAAATACCTCCACAACCAGTTAAACAGCTATCAGAACTGAATACTGAATCTACTTGTAACCAGTTTCCGTAATATATCAAAGCTCTACCATGAAATAGAGGCAAAAATGTATGTCACCAATTCAGTTCTTTCCTAACCTCAAGTGGGATCATAAACAGTTTCCATTGTCAGCATAACATTCTCGCAACCAGTTAAGAATCCGGTTAACGAACATCCGGCTAGATCTAACACATGTCCCAACAAAATTTAACTTTCCTAATAACTGCTGAATCTCCTTCAGTGATGCCCTATCTCTATCTAACCAGGAAGTAACCAACAATTTGATCTCATTAAGTCTCTCTTTTGTGACCTCCATTGTCATCGTATGACTATTGAACAAAATACCCAAGAACACCATTACTTCTAAAGCCTCCTCGATACCACTTCTAACAAACAGTTCCCTCAACAACATGAAAGCAAAATTGGCCACTTCTTTCTTCTCAACCCCACAAAAATCGTCAAGATAATTACACACACAAAACCCAAACATAAACATCATTAAGGCAAATGCATTGGTAAACCTTTGACAAATATGAGCTGATGATCTTAAACCCATGGCCAAAACAGTATCAAAAAATATGTGGCGTTTCCAAGTGAAACCAACCAAATTATAACTGGAAGTGCAAATACTAATCTTTCTATATGCACGCCTCAGATCAAGTTTAAACATCATACATCCTGGTCCCTTAGCCTTAATTAAAGCCACAAAATCATCAATCCTTGGAAAGATTAGATCTATCTTATTGCCCAAATATGTATCTTTGGACACACAGTCATTACCGCCAGTGCCGTCTTTTGAGAATCTTAAATCTAGCATAACCCTTCTCTCCTCAGAATTTGACTTGGGAACCGTGTTCAAAGGTAAAATGACCATTCCCTCTTCCAAAGGACATGAAGCAAAAGGACCAATTATGGCTTCATGTGATGCCTCCTTCTGTAAATATTTCAACATATGTTCCGGAAAGGCAAGAGCTCCCCCATGATTTTTCATACTGAAAGACTTGTTAACCAAAACCTCTTTATTCTCTAACTCAATTTCAATAGGAAAACCAAACTTCAGTAAATCACATACTGAAGTGTCACAATAACCAATGAGTATCCTATGAATACACTCAGTATCTATCCGCTCATTCACTGAAATTCTACATACCTCAAAATTGTATTTCCCAGAAGCTTCAACCTTGCGACTAAACCTCATTTTTTCCTGTAATGAATGTGATAACCTTTCTTTTACAACAGAACAAACTTTACAGCTACTTTTATGCTTACAAAGACAATTTATAACCGATGCTTTTCCAGCCGAAGAATTAACCATGTTTTTCTTACAAAATTCTGGCAAAAAATATCCACTACCTCATTTGAATTTAACCTATCCTGTTGAACCCCTGCATTCCTAAAGAGTCACGAATTTGTATGAGGACAGGCACTCTCACGTGATGCCTTTTCATCAATTTTCAAAATGGCCACAGCTAAGACCGCAAAATTCTACAAAAATTTCGAATCAATAATAGATCGACCGTGTCAAACAATACTGTGACCCAAAACGCGCGAATCAGCTGTTTTTATAAACTAGCGTATGAATACATTCATACATGAGTGGTCAAGAATGAAGGGACTACTTGTGGCTGTTATCGAAAATTAATAGATTGTATGGGAGAAAATGCTTAACTTCGTGTAATGTCTCCTTTCATGCGTGCGAGTGTGCCTTGAGGCTTATGTCCGATATATAGTACGGATAATTGTGTGTTGGACGTCGAGGGGACGAGCGTACTAATGACATGTAAGTTGATCCCCGCGTCTCACAATAGTTACAACTGTGATAGGAATTGTACACCACCATTTGCTTAATTGAAGAACTACATTCAAGACTCCACTGTAAGTACCATTAAATTGTGACGCGCATGCCAATCATCGATGTTATCTGGTTCAATTAAACATACGTATAATACAAGCATGCCAAAGTCACAGTATTGTACGATAAAATGGTATTTAGAATCAGCTCAATTTGTACACCTTATAAAGTTGCATTTGTCCAATAATTTATTACATGAAAGACATATAAAATGGCAAATTACGAAAAGACGTATTTTCCATTATGTGCTCAATTTTACAGAAATATATTAATAAATATAGCTGAACAATACAGATTACAAACAATTAATATTAAACACAGTTAGTGGCACAATTTAATACAGACAAAAAGCCATTTAAGCGTAATCGTATAACTAGTCAATCGCATATTCAGTATACAAAGAAAACTTTAAGTACACCCTTATGAAAGTATCTTAGGCAATGAAGTAAGTTAGTAAATAAATTAATCGATATTTTTACTTTTAATTTCAATGTTTGAAACAGCGAATGAGAGATGCTAACAATTTATTATCATTAATTCACCACAATAAATCTTAAACAACCGAATCAGCATCACTTACCAAAATGTTTTGGAACTATTCAATGGCGTTTCAGCTGCGTCGTGGAGAACACAAAGTTGTGTTATTAGCTGTTTGTATTTTGTTTATCGCAAGCAGATATTAATCACATAATAAAATCTATAAATAACGAAAATACAACAGTTTTCATTTGAATCGGTATGAATAAAAAAAGTTCAATGTCTAGATTTTAACTGTTGCTGAATCCATGTGTTTTCTTCTGTAACGAAATTTATGTATGAAACATATGCACACATGATATTAAACAAACTCCCGCTCTCCGCTTGTGATTGTTTCCTCAGCCACGCTTGAATGGTCATCTTCAAAATATCCCATATACAACTTAACTGTTTTGTAAATGTTTTTGATTTCGTTCTTTCTGAGTGAGCTATTGTCTTTGTGCAGGCACACTTGCCTACAGAGTGTCGGTAATGCACATATAAATAGTGCAGTACCCACATGCATTATGACATGTAACTCTCGAAACGTATCAGTTTTGATAAGAAGATTTATTAAAATCCACAAGACGCCTAGAAGGATTCCTGTGTGAAGCACAGTCAGAAACACCTGCTTTCTTCTCGGTCTGTGTTCCTCAATCACATATTCAAACAGTGATTCCCGTACCCATTTACGTCCCTGTATCTTGTAAATTACTTTGTTCTGCCCTTCGTCGTTTGCTCTTTGTAGAGAAGATGCAACGGCTATCGTTTGTTTTAAAAGTTTCTTGTATATCAAGGAAAACTTTTCAAGACTGTCCCATAGATAATACAATATGGTAAATCCAAAGATAAGATAACCATAGGCGGTCTAAGGAAACACGAGCAAACCTGTAAAACTGAAAATTGTCACGCGGCATATAAATAAAGTTGCGTCAAGAAAGATGGTGCAGAACATGAAGAGGAAGTAGAACACTGGCACTGCTAGACACATGGACCAAATATATGCGCAAATACTAGTAATAACCCCTATGCGGTTGCCTGCTCTTATCAAAGATTTACAATATCCTTTGATGACTATGAACCCAAATGACACAATTGGTACGCCGTGAAGCAAAATCGCTAGAAACAACTCAATAACGCAGAAAAATACGTATAATGGAAATAATAAAATACAGAGCCGACAGTGGCTTAGCGATGCCCATCTATTTTGCTGAAGAGTGATAACATACTTCCAGAATTTAAAATTCATTAGCATATATATAGCAAGGTGGTAACTGTAAATTTTCTGATATCGATGTGTGTTTTCTAAAGCTATTGTACCCAAAAGACCAATTGTACGGAGTTTCAGACAAAGTGGTGACTCAAACGCTGAAGGGTTTGGCCATTCTAAACCTGCTTCTAGCAAATGTACGGGTGATTTTGGCGTTACCAAAAGAACTATTGTGACCACAAAGTAACAAGCTGATTCAATGAATGGACCACCAAGCTTTGGGAGAAAATTGTTATTGCTTGCCTCGTAACCAGTTAGCATTGATCGAAAGCCTAATGGAACTCCTGATACTACACAGGCGCCAACAAAGGCATCCAAATATTTGTAGTCAAGGATAATTTGTAGTCCAATGATAGAAAATGTGGACAACGGAATTAAAACGCGTATGAATCTGGAAAGAAATAGGTGAAGACATGACCTTGTTAATAGTGATTTTACAGCAGTGCAAGGTACACATATTGTGTTCAAAAACGTAACATGACAATGACCTTCCAACAGTAGAGCATCGGCTGCATGTCGATGTGAAGTAGGTTGGTTTTGATATTCATTATGTGTATTCCAATCAGATTGAGGTATAGGACATCGGCAAATTGTTCTCTCAAACGCTTTGTAGAAAAGAAACATAACGAGAATCGGCGAGTATGCATAAAGGGCAAAAGAAATAATACTTGGGCAACCACATTGCATCAAAATCAAACACTTGTTCTCGGCATACCATTTCTCTTTCTCTGTTTGTATTATTGTAAAAGTAGTTACAACATGAAAACGTGACTGCTTCAATGGGACACACAAGGTGCTTGCACACCATATACGGTTCAATATATAACCTTTTCTTGTAGCAATAAAAGGCTGGGGCATACTTCTCTTGGTTGATGAACATCATTTCCTGCGATAAATTTATGAAAGCGTTACTTATAATCAAATCGTCCTCTTCATTTCCAACTCGTAGATTTGAACAATCGCCTGAAACGCCTGTTAGCTCGATTGTTATGGGATGGTATGTAACTTCCTTCTTTCCCTTTTTGATACGGCTTATCTGCGTGAGGAAAACGTGCAGATCCACTGTATAAAATGTAAAACTCTCTAGTTAGATAGTTGTTTATGTTTATGAATACTATTTATAATTTCCTCGTTGTTTTTTATGTTTGCGATGTAAAGGTTACCTAACGCCGGCTATTCAATTAAGGATTAGTTAATTAACATTTATGAAGCTAAATATTGTAACTGTATTGACGAATACCCCGACCCAGCATGCAGTAATATATATTAACCCATTTATGCCTAGTGGACTCTCCCATCCTTCTAAATTGGATCAATTTATTTCCAAAATTAGGTATGTCTAGTATATTTATTTCTATATTTATAATATTTCTTACAGAAATTCCTTTAAGCAAACAGCGCAGACCCTGATGAGACGCCGCACCATGCGGCTTCTCATCTGGGTCTACGCTGTTTGCCAAGGCCTTTTTTCTAGACGCTATGCATAAATGGGTTAAGTTGTAAAAATGAACATTGGACATCGGAGCATGGCAAATTTTGCCCCAGGGACATGGTTTAAACACATTTTGTAATGAACCATATAACCAGTTTACATACCAAATATTAACCTTTGGGCCTTGTGGTTGCACCTTAAAAGATGTATGAAGTAATTTTGTTATAAAAGATTATATGAACTATGAAATCCTCATGGTGGGACCAGTTATCCCACCATGGTCATGATTTGATTAAGCTGAGCAGAGGGCCTCTGCACACTGTTTTATTCCAAATATACACCGTGTACTTTCTGAGATCATCAATTTTGCTGATAAAGTATATTATAGATATAAAAATATTTTACGGGAAACCTGTGTTTAAAAGTGGGCATAACTTTTATAATTTAAGACGTAGGATAATAAATATTACACATAGTTTACGCAAAGTGTGGATTGGAAGTCTTTGGTAAATAAGGTTCTTTGCTATTTGCAACGAAGTAGGGACACTTAACAAGCTATACTTGAATATACATGTATTGTGTTAATTTGCCATTTTCTTATTGAATGTGACTGCTTGGTAGTTGATGTTTTGTTAATAGACACGGTTGATGGAGCATTATATAAAATCATGTTTATTTTCATGGATATAATGTTTTCCAACTTTCGTGATACTATCTTGTGCATTTTGGATTTATTACGATATTAATCATTCACATCCGTCATATGGGACGCACATGGGTCTGCATTTGGGATTTATTACGATATTAATCATTCACATCCGTCAATAGGGACGCACATGGGTCGCATGTGGGTATACAAATAACATTGACATTTAATTGGAAAACGAAACATCGCCATTAATGCAGTAAACAATCCGTAAGTTTTAACAATTTTGCCTCGATATAACATTATGTTTTACAAATTACGTTGATATTTCACAAGATCAATATGCCATATCAATGCACGAACGTATTGTACGTAAAAAAGAAGTTAAAACATGTTTTATTTGATAGTAATCAGTTCTGTATTGAATTTGCAATGTATTAACGCGACGTCAGTTTTCAAATGTTGTGTAATATTGAGAGAAAAGGTTGGAATATATTTCCAGGACGAGGGAGACATGAACTGAGTAAAACTGCGTTAATATAATATTAATATGGTTTTCTTGTAATGCGGTTTTCTAGATTATGTTGCAAGGTATATTGTCAAACTAAGAATGATTTGGACATTAAAGTTCAAAATAAGCGAGAAAACGAGCCCAAGATTGCAAGAGACATATGTGAAAACCATGGCAAAATGTGTTCATATTCCCAGCTTCATCTACCTTGTGCTTCAAATTGTACTGTTAGATAAAGTTTGGCGTATTGCAATGGGTTGTTTTCTGAGCAATATGCGGGGTAGCTAAACATAAAATGTATATTGGCAGCCGATTTGGGACCCACATGCAGCCCATAGTGGACCAATATTGGTCTCATCTTTCTTGCGGGGCAGGTCTTTTGGTATAACTCTAAGTGATCGACGATTATTAAATGAGTGAATGACTGCATTTCACTACCACTGATGTCATGTCTTTGATTTTATTGTAACTGTAACCGAACGAAGAAATAGATAGACGGGTATTAAGACATTAAACATGTGGTTATTTTCCTGAGATTCTCGGTTTTGATCATTTTTCGCGAGTAATCGATCTTAAATTACACTCTACCCACACGACTGATTTCTTAACGTGATGTGGTGGTTTGAGTGCCGCTATAACCCGGGAGTGTTAACTCCTGACTGGGCTTCCAAAGCTAGACAGGTCGAAGGGTTGATGCCAGGCAAATATCAGTCACCTCTCCTCTAGGCTAAGTGGTATGAGAAAGATCACTTAGACAGGAACACTCGGAAAATAAATCACTGCTAAAGACGGATGCACTTTACCAAAGTGCGCATAACGAGGGTGTAAGCTACTGGAGGTCACCCCGTCCCGCTGCGTGGAGCCCGGTTACGGAGGCGGGTGTGAATGCCGTATGTTTCTACATTTCTGTACGTTTACGAAATCAAGGCTGCGCTCACAAGCCTCGTCGTGGAAAATGAAAGTTTCTTTTAAAAATGAGTTAAACTTTGCCATCATGTCCGTTATCAGTATCAGTTACTGATTTGTGCTGTTTCTAATTCGGGTCAGCTACTAGTGTACACATGTATCTAAACATCATTCAACCTCGGTACTTGGGATCTTGGGTTTTCATACACCTGGGATGGCATTTATGCTAATTTAGAAAAACAGGTGCGTATTTGAACTTACAATACAATTGCCGTACACATTGGAGCAATTATCACAGCTTTAAAAGATACGTAAGACACAATCATGCTCTGAAGTGAGACGACATTCAACGTTGAACGTTAAGAACAGCATATGTATGTCAAATTCCACGGTATTGAGTGCTAGATCAAAATAGTTCATAAGTTTTCGAGTGTTCACACAATTCACACACGATTAAGAGGATATAGTGTACAAGGTTCACACAAAAGCAACCGGGATAATGCTTGTTAAGTGTTTTACCAATGCAAATTTCTCGTGTAGCAAACGTCGGCAAGATTGGACAACACAAATGGGAACATCTATTGGAAATAGTGTAAGGCTCTTTTTATCCAAATATATTTTATATCTCACGATTTATTTCAAAACTACTTAAACATTAAACAAGCAAAAACGTTAAATACTATGTATTGATACTTATACGCGAATATGTGTACATAGAAACACTAACAAAACACACTGCTATTGTAAATATTGAACAACTTACAACAAACAAATGGTCAACAAAGAAACACGGTCTTAAACGTTTGTTGTATCCAGTTCTATAACAACAATTCACCACCTCGTAGTGTCGTTTATTTTTAAGCTGCAAACAGGTTTCCTTTTATATGACACACATGCTTAAGTTTAAACACATTCAGGTTCCCCATTCGGCAGTTCCTCTTCCGCTTCGCTTGATGCTTCGCCTTCGAAATAGCCCATGTATATTTTGACACTGTGCAATATTTCTCTTTGTTGCTTCTTATTTGAGGTTTTGGTGCCATTGCTGCATACTCTCTTGCACAATGTCGGCAATGCACAGATAAACAATGCAGTACCAACGTGCATTATGACGTGTAGTTCCTTGAAATTGTCCGTTTTTAGGAGAAGGTTGATCAAAATCCACAGGCCACCCAGTAGTAATCCCGTTTGAAGCAAGGTCAGGAAAACCTGCTTTCTTCTTGGCCTGTGCTTCTCGATTATAAATTCATACAATGATTCCCGAACGCCTATACGCCCTTTTATCGTATAAATGACCTTACTCAGTCCCTCGTCGTTCGCTCTTTGTAGAGATTCAGCTGCTGCTATCGTCTGTTTCAGAATTCGTTTGTATATCAACGAAAAGTTCTCCAGACTGTCCCATAGGTAGTAAAGTATGGTGAAGGCAAATATGAGATAGCCGTACGCGGTTCTAGGAAAAACGATGACACCAGTAAAGGTGAAAATTGTCACTCGGCAGAGAAATAAAGTTGCATCTTGAAAGATGGTGCCGAACATGAAAAGAAAGTAAAAAACGGGAACGGCAAGGCACATGGAACAAATATATGCACAGCTATCTCCGCCGGACCGATTTCCAACTCGTATCAATGCTTTACAGTATCCTTTGATGACAATGAAGGCAAACGACACAATGGGTAATCCATAAAACAATAGGGCAAGTAATAATTCAAAAGCACAAAACGATACATATACTGGCAGCAGTAAGACACATACACGACATTTGCGCAAAGCTGACCACCTATTGATCTTTAGTCCTACACTGTACTTCCAGAACTTGGTGTTCATAAGCATGTAAAACTGAGCTAGCAGGAGATTATATATCGTATGGTACCGTCGGGTATTTTGCAATCTGACGGCGCCATACAAACCAATCGTGCTCGGTTTAAGGCTTAACGGTGACTTTTCACAAACGGACGGATCTGACCAGTGTATGCCCCGTTCTAGAATTTCAATAGGAGATTTGGGTAATACTAATAGGACACTGGTGACCACGAGGTAGCAGGCGGAAGCAATAAATGGCCCACCTAGTTTTGGGAGGAAATTTTTCTGACTCTTCGTGAAACCTGTAAGCATTGATCGAAAACCAAGTGGAACCCCAGTGTCAACAGCCTCGTGAACAAACCCATTCAAGACATAATAGTCGAGAAGAATTTGTAGCGCAACGATAGAGAATGTACCAATGGGAATGAATATTCGACTAAGTCTACTAACAGTTTTTCGTAAGTTAGTTCCAACCAAGGCTTGCTTACATTGTGTGAATGGCATGCAAATTGTATTCATGAAGGTAACGTGGCGGAGACCGTCTAGTAATATAAAGTCAGAGGCAATTTCAGGTTCTAGGTGAAACCGAACGTTTCTTACAGTTGAAGAAATTGGAAATTTGTAACATTTGGTCTTCGTAACTTTGTCAAAAAGAAACATCAAGAGCGTCGGCGAATATGCGAAAAGGGCAAGTGAAATAATACTTGGAAAAACCCACCACATGTCGTCAAAATCAAATTCTTGCTCTCTGCAAACCATCTCTCTTTTCTTCTGGGTGCCATTATAGAAGTAATTACAACACGAATATGTCACTGCCTCTAAGGGACAGACAAGATGCTTACACAATATATATGGTCCAATTATTACCCTCTTCCTATAGCAATAGAATGACGGACCATATTTATCTTTGTTTAAGGT
The DNA here is from genome assembly GCA_007657795.1 of Dreissena rostriformis. NCBI lineage: Eukaryota > Metazoa > Mollusca > Bivalvia > Myida > Dreissenidae > Dreissena > Dreissena rostriformis. The sequence continues at coordinate 80,669 of VMBQ01001403.1, read as the reverse complement.
CATCATTTCCTCAGTTAAATTTACAAAAGCACGACTTACAATCAAATCGTCTTCTCTGTTTCCAACTCGTAGGTTTGAACAAGTTCCCGACACTCTGGAAAGCCTGATTGATATGGGATGGTATGTCACACTTTCATACAGAAGACCCATCGACCAAATACCAAACTCTGTTGGCCAACGTAGGAATTCAAAAGCCCCTTCCTTGCCGAAGAAAGTCCACACCCATACGTTCTCTCCAATCGTAAAATTGTCTTTTTGAATACGGACATCACTTGTTGCCGTCAGATTAAGATACACAAAGTTACTTTCTTCGGTTAAAATGGTGTGTCTGAATTGATTAATTACGTCCGACTCTATGTTCAGTACACATTCGTCTGAATCCCTCATTCCTAGAGATTTAGAACAAGCACTTACGATTTCAGAAGTGATGTTCAGATCAGAAATGTCAGAGTTCCCAAGAGTGTGAGTGTTCGCCAATTCTGTTTTCAATTGCTTCTTGTAGTTGTGGATAGTTGTATCATTGTTGACATCAAATGAGTTTTCGAACGTAGCGGCGTTAGTAGGTTTGTGAGCGTGGTGCTTGCCATGAGTTATATCCGGCACTTTTAGTGATCTGACGACCACTGTTATTAACATCACAATCAACAACAATTTGATATGTTCTTCCATTCTGAAAAAGGTACCATTTTAGTTAAATAAACACACATTCATTGTATCCATGCGAATATTTTATTACACAAGGTCACAAACTTTATTTACTTATATTTCTACATAAAGTGCAGTCGATGTGCACTATAAACGTCTGAATTAGCACTGAAAGTGTTCATTCAACAATATTACCAGTATTGGCAATAAAACAATATTTTGGAAGGACATCATTATTTTGCAGCATTGAATAACTATTAAATAAGATCGATAAATAGTTGGATGAGCCTTATTTGGAAGCTTGTCATGCAATAACTCATTGATACAGTACCCTACATTGCAATTTGATTATAACTAAGTCACAACCCTAAATAACGAAAAAACACACATCCGTTACCATCTAGTATCTGCTCACTTGAACTGAAATCATCAAAAGATTACAGTGTAAAACAATTATATATCAAGTGTTTCTCACATGCACATGGGTATGCCTCACCCTGGCATGTGTGTGATCTCCCCGTGAAAAAAACGCAACATCAATAAAGTTAGATATCCGTACACATTGAAACAAAATTTCTGAACTCACTGTTTATGTAGAATTTAGTCCCTCGAAGTTGTATTTCTCATAAACGGCTTTCAATAACCTTGCTTGTTTCAGTCGTTTAACAGTAGCAATTGATGTTCTTCAACTTCCTTTTCAGTCTTAAATCTCCGTTCAATTTATTTATCGTGAGCTTATCGTTGTGTTTAAACCCTACAAATCCACTGAATGCAATTCATAACTTCCTTGTTGAAGTTCTGTTTGTGTTTGTGTGAGTGGGAGATAACGAGTATCTAACACAAGCTTTTTTATCCAAGAGTGCATTCCATTGGTAACCCTTGACGAAAAACGTAGCATGGTGTGAATGTAAACTCGGTATAACGATATTTCATTTATGTATGGGCATTAAACAAGCTTTCCTGTTACCATTATTTGATTATAAACTAAACATTGCTCTAAGAGACTGCGTCTTAATTGTAAGTGTGGTGTGTCTGGTTAACATTACTGGTTGCAACAGTACATATGATGATGGACCTTTGCATGAGTACCATGATTGCGTTAACATTAGCATGCTTTACGCTATTTATAAAACATAAAACATATAAGGATTGTGTTTGCTTTGTGTAAAGGTTCTTAGCATGCGTGCTAATGTGCCTTAGGCTAATGTCAGTAGCTATGCAGTACAGAAAATTTGTTGATTGATGTGAAGACTGTAAGTACCATGAGGTAGTGACTCGCTGTCCAATTATAAATGTGATATGGTTCATTGTAAACATTAGTGTGATACGCGAATGCAAAACTCTTTGTTTACGATAAAATGGTGTTTAGACTCGGCTCAGTTGGAACACCTGATGGAGGTGCATGTGTCCAATAATTGAGTACATTTTATGAAAGACAAATACAATGGCACATTACGTAGACTTTTAATCCATTATGTGCTCAACTTTACATAAATCTATTAATGCATACTAGTATACCTGCACAATACAGATTACAAGAATCAGTATAAAACACAGGTGTGGCACAATTTAATACAGTCAAAAAGCCATTTAAGCGTAATCGTAGAACTTGTCATTCGCATATTCATTTTACAAAGAAAATTGTTTAAGTGCACCCTTATGAGAGTATGTTAGGCAATAAAGCAAGTTAGTAAATACGAAAATCAATCGACATTTTTTCTTGTGTTTTCACTGTTTGAAACAGTGAATGAGAGATGCTAACAATTTATAATAATAAATTCACCACAATAAAACATAAAAAACCGAATAATTATAAGCATAGTGAAAAGTTTTAACGCACCACTTACCAAAAGGTGTTGGAACTATTCAATGACGTTTCAGGTGCATCGTGGAGAACACAAAGTAATGTTATTTTTATTTATTTTTATCGCAAGCATATTGATCACTTAATACAATATATAAATAACGAAAATACAACAATTGTCATTTTAATCGTTATAAATATGGAAACATTTATAAAGGTTCAATGTCTAGATTTTAACTGTTGCTGAATCCATTTGTTCTCTTTGGTAACGAAATTTATACATGTACATGAAACATATCCAAACATGATATTAAACAAACTCCCGTTCTCCGCTTCTGATTGATTCTTCAGCCACGCTTGAATGGTCATCTTCAAAATATCCCATATACAACTTCACAGTTTTGTAAATGTTTTTGATTTCGTTCTTTTTGAGCGAGCTATTGTCCTTGTGCAAGCAAACTCGCCTACATAGCGTCGGTAATGCACATATAAATAGTGCAGTACCTACGTGCATAATCACATGCAAATCTCGGAACGTGTCCGTTTTGATAAGCAGATTTATTAAAATCCACAAGACGCCTAGAAGGAGTCCTGTGTGAAGCACAGTCAGAAACACTTGCTTTCTTCTCGGTCTGTGTTCCTCAATCACATATTCAAACAGTGATTCCCGCACCCATTTACGTCCCTGTATCTTGTAAATGACTTTGTTCTGCCCTTCGTCATTTGCTCTTTGTAGAGAAGACGCAACGGCTATCGTTTGTTTTAAAAGTTTTTTGTATATCAAGGAAAACTTTTCAAGGCTGTCCCAAAGATAATAAAATATGGTAAATCCAAAGATGAGATAACCGTAGGCGGTCTTAGGGAAAACGAGCATTCCTGTAAAACTGAAAATTGTCACGCGGCATATAAATAAAGTTGCGTCAAGAAAGATGGTGCAGAACATGAAGAGGAAGTAGAACACTGGCACTGCTAGACACATGGAACAAATGTATGCGCAAATACTAGTAATTATCCCTCTGCGGTTGCCAGCTCTTATTAAAGCTTTACAATATCCGTTGATGACTATAAACCCAAAAGACACAATTGGAACGCCATGAAGCAAAATCACTAGAAACAACTCAATAACGCAGAAAAATACGTATATTGGAAATAGTAAAATACAGAGTCGACAGTGGCTTAGTGATGCCCATCTATTGTGCTGAAGAGTGATAACGTACTTCCAAAATTTAAAATTCATTAGCATATAAAACTCAGCAAGAAGGTAATTGTAAATTTTCTGATATCGATGTGTGTTTTCTAAAGGTACTGTACCTAAAAGACCAATAGTACGGAGTTTCAGACAAAGTGGTGACTCAAACGCTGAAGGGTTTTGCCATTCTAAACCTGTTTCTAGCAAATGTATGGGTGATTTTGGAGTTACCAAAAGAACTATTGTGACTACAAAGTAACAAGCTGATGCAATGAATGGACCACCAAGCTTTGGGAGAAAATTGTTATTGCTTGCCTCGTAACCAGTTAGCATTGATCGAAAGCCTAATGGAACTCCTGATACTACACAGGCGCCAACAAAGGCATCCAAATATTTGTAGTCAAGGATAATTTGTAGTCCAATGATAGAAAATGTGGACAACGGAATTAAAACGCGTATGAATCTGGAAAGAAATAGGTGAAGACATGACCTTGTTAATATTGATTTTACAGCAGTGCAAGGTACACATATTGTGTTCAAAAACGTAACATGACAATGACCTTCCAACAGTAGAGCATCGGCTGCATGTCGATGTGAAGTAGGTTGGTTTTGATATTCATTATGTGTATTCCAATCAGATTGAGGTATAGGACATCGGCAAATTGTTCTCTCAAACGCTTTGTAGAAAAGAAACATAACGAGAATCGGCGAGTATGCAAAAAGGGCAAAAGAAATAATACTTGGGCAAACCCACCACATTGCATCAAAATCAAACACTTGTTCTCGGCATACCATTTCTCTTCCTCTGTTTGTATTATTGTAAAAGTAGTTACAACAGTTAAACGCGACTGCTTCAATCGGACACACAAGGTGCTTGCACACCACATACGGTTCAATATATATCCTTTTCTTGTAGCAATAAAAGGCTGGGCCATACTTCTCTTGGTTGATGGACATCATTTCCTGCGTTAAATTTATGAAAGCGTTACTTATAATCAAATCGTCCTCTTCATTTCCAACTCGTAGATTTGAGCAATCGCCTGAAACGCCTGTTAGCTCGATTGGTATGGGATGGTATGTAACGCTTTCATACAGAAGACCCATCGACCAAATACCAAACTCGGTTGGCCAGCGGAGGTATTCAAAAGCCTCTCCTCGCCCCCAGAATGTCCACACCCAAATATTTGGTTGAAGTATATACTTTTCATTTTGTATACTGACATCTTTGTCTGTTATTAATTTGAGGTATGCAAAATTGCTCTGATCAGTTTGGACAACGTGTCGAAATGTATGTATAGAATGTTGGGAAACTGTCAAAACACATTTCGACTGCACATGCATTTCATTTTTGACGTGTTCAAAAGATATTTTTATGCTTGAATTGTTTATTTGTCCGGGTTTCATATCTGCCTCTGATCTTTTGCGTTTAATTTCCTTGTATGTTTTCCTATACGATATTTTACGCAGCGTATATGAATAATCCCGGACCATATCGTTTAATTCCATGTTTGGGCGTTCTGATGGCAATAATTCAACCAACCCGAGCAACATCAAAATTGCCATTGAATAACAAAACGACGTTGTGGTACCCATTTCTGAAATACACAGTACATAATTTGAGAAAAGTTGCCTTTTAAAGCTCTGTTATTAACCGTTCTGTGCCACATATAGGAAAAATGTAATTCCAGATACATTATCAGGAGTGAAGTGATTGTTACAACCCGCTCGTCTTTTTTTAAAGGCAAATAACCCGTGTCCATATATACCAAAATAGGCTTTTAAATGAACGGACTTTTACGAAATGTATGGAAGAAATGCTTTGTAATACAATGCTGAATTTACTACCAGAATTTCTAGTTGTGGAGTTTGTAAATTGTTATTCATTCCATCAGCATAGATAAATGCAGCTGACATGTATTTGTAATAAAAATGCACGTCTAATCTTCTAATATAATTATTTGTTAAATACGCAAATGTATCGAAGCCCGAAATATTTATCATGTTTGTTATTATTTAGCTGTTACAATTGGAAACAATAATACATTTGCTATAAACTATTTACACAAACACTGTGTTAGAAAACACAAACGCAAATTAAGGAAAAGGTAAATACACACTACTGTAAAACAATGAACATTACTTACATGGTTTATTGAAGTTTCTCCGTTGCTATTTAATAGTTGTCATGTAATTGAGCATGCTCAGTCTGTGTCAGAACAAATAATTGAAGTTTCAATCGTATAATGTACCTCAAAATCGTACGATTCAAAGAGAGTTTTATTAATTTGCGTTAGCACTACCTTAACTGCAATTGTTGAACTAAAATAATATTGGGTTGACGGGTGTAGGAAGTTTAAGGAAACAAATTATCTTAAAAATCTTCCTCTTCAAGTCAGATGAGACGAAAAGGAGACTATATGGGAGCTCAAATTTCATGTGTACAAAAACGTATTTAATGATAGTTTTAAGTGATAAACAGCTTGTTTTCATTAAATGGCATGTTTTATTATGCAGCAACTAGTAAAACGTGTTATGTTTGTTCTATCATAGATGTATATTAATGCATACCCCAGCTATTCTTAAAGGATATTTACATTTATACGAATTTAATGCCCATGCGCTATTTTCAATATCAACGACATACTAAGGCACGATTTGTGCTCTTTATAAGAGTATATACAATTTGTTTATTTATTGTATATAGAATAATCGTACTGTAGAACAATTTGAATATTATTGATATTCATGTATAGATTTGCGCGTTTATTACGCAACCATGAAGATACACGAATCGCCTGTACAAATAATAATAAAAACGAAAATGAAATGTCTTAGTCTAAACTATACATAATCATGATCTCCATCCACATCTCCCTACTCGGCAGAACTAAACGGTTCATCTTCACAGTAGCCCATATATATCTTCACGGCTCGGAAGATTTCGTTCGCCTGTCTCTTGTGAGTCACACGCATCCCGTGATTTCTGCATACTCAGCTGCACAATGTGGGAAAAGAGCAAATGAACAATGCAGTACCTACATGCATATTGACATGCAGTTCTCGGAAGTTATTAGTCTTCAAAAGCAGGTTTATCAAAATCCACAACATACCAAGGATTATTCCAGTTCGAAGCAAAGTAAGAAATACTTGCTTTCTTCTTGGTCTATGCGTCTCAATAATATACTCAAAGAACGATTACCGAACCCCTTTGTGTCCTCTTTTACTTGTAAATGACCTTATTCGGTCCTTCTTCGTTTGCTCCTTGCATTAATTCCGCCGACTCAATCGTCTTTTTTTTTTAAATCTGTGTGTATATTAACGAGAAAATTCCAAGGCTGATAGAAAGCGGTACACCCAAAAATCATATACCCGTATGCCGTTTTTTTTTAAATGATTTCACCCGTAAAGCTGAAGATTGTGACTCTACATATGAAAAATGTGGCATCAATAAATATTGTGCAATAGATGAATAATGAAAAGAAAATGGGCATAGCGATGCAGACCGAATTAATATAAGAGCGGAAAACCTTCCCGGTGCGATAACGAGATCTAAAGAACACCTTACAATAACCCTTAATGACAATATGTCCAAACGGGATGATCGGTAGCCCATAAATAATAAGTGCAAGAAATGTTTTCACAATACAAAGAGCAACATACATCGGAAATAATAACATACAAATACGCCATTTGCGCACATTTTGCCCAACTATTAACCCGAATGCTTACGCTATATTGCCAAAACTTTGAAATAACAGAAATGAAAAAGCCCATATGGCAATCCATCCACGTACCGCATTTCATCAACCTTGGTCAAGTACTGCTCGAGTTGTCGAAGGATTCAGATTCCAGGTTTGAATTATTTCTGTAACCATAGCAGCAACAATTTATGTACAACGAAAACCCTGAAATTACGAACATATGGCCCTCTTTACACATGCCGATTTTTGTCGAGCTAGATTAAACACTGTTGGAAGTTAAGCAGGATCAAGATTTAAGTTTTGAATTATTTCTGTAGACATAAAAATCACAATTCCCCTTATAACCCTCTATCCACATACCCAGTTTCATCAAGCCATCTTAAGTACTCTTTGAGTTACCGCAGGATCCAGATTAAGTGTACCAGACAGGCGCATTCACGCATGTAATGACGCCTACCATTTCTATATCCCTACGTCTTAAGGCGTGGGATAAAAAATAAGCAAACTCACATCTTGCCACCACCTTAAATGCCATGTATGTGTTCCCCGTGAATGCAGTCATAAACTAATCACGTGAATTAATTATATATTCAAATCTAAAAAGGCATCGATTTTAAGGTTTTTTTCCCATCAGCTGTAACACTGAAAATTATTCAAATTAAAGTATGGTCATGTGCTGTTTTTTTGTTGTTGTTTTTTTTTTTAAGAAAATGTCTTTATATCGCAACTCCTGTTTAGGCGGAATGTCTTCTCCGCGATTAGCCTGTG